>WEKX01018401.1:74108-143804 GCA_013390025.1 Pitta sordida | reverse complement strand
CTCCTCTCCTCTCCTCTCCTCTCCATTCATCCACTGTAAATTTAAAGGGAGGATTTCAGACCCCTCCAAAAACTCACACAGCCAGTATATTAAGGGGATCCAAAGACATTTTGGAAAAGCATAGGGCTGCCTGATATCAGAAGGTATTATGCCAGTGTAGAGGCATGACCAAGGGTTAACCAAATATTTAATAAAAGAAATATATTTTGTCCGCAGAGAATTACCTATTGTAAGAAGATGGGAAAAGTGCTACTGGAATTTCTGCCTTTGGCAAGCAGTTGACATGCACCCCAGAGCCATGGGGATGAGCCATTGTTACTAACTTAAGAGGTCTGCAATTGTATCTTCCTTTTCTATCTAAACAACCTTCCAATTGTTTCTCTATTTTTATTCACATCAAGGCCTGGCACTGCACAGAAGGCCACGTCCCTCAGAAATTGCTGACAAAACTAAAAAGTGGACTAGCTGGGAGTGAAAGGCATGAAGCAGGTGAACAAGGTCATCCAAAAGGTCAATGAAGAATATTGTCTTTGCAATCCTTGCTATGGCCACTGCTCTCAATTGCTGGATGGGAAGGAATGAACCCCACATCCAAGGAACTTCTTGTATATAGCCCTGGACAGCTGAAGGTGGAATTTCTCTCAGAGACTGATAAGGAAAGTTAAGTTCTTAACTGAAGAATGACAATAGAAAAAGACCACTCAAACACCCACCCTTGCTTTCAGAGGTTGCTGCTGACTTTCTGCCATTGTTTATGTTGGAACAGCCTGTCCTGGTACAGGTTTATCCAGTTTTGTGTCCCTGGTGCAGTCAGGGCTCAGAGTCTGGCCTTGTTTTAAGGGAAGAGAGTTATCTTAACACTTGGTCTTGGTCTATCAGAGTTCTTTCCTCACGTACTAAACAGAGGAAGGAGTGGAGAATTTTCCTGAAAATTCAAGAAAACACTTGATTTCTTGCACACACTTTGTAGGCAGGATGCTGGATCACATCCTCAAGAGCCGATAGCTGCAAGGACATCTCCCAGGAAGGGCACATTACCCCATCACAGGTACCAGCTCCATCAGCCCATCCATGCGAGGAGGGTAAGGAGCCCTTCTTAGTCCTGCTGGACAGTTTGGAAAAACAGTTAGAAGAACAAAAGGATCCTTTTCACACCCCAAAATAAATTTCTTAACCTATGACCCAGAAGCTGCTACCAGCTTTCAGATATTTGCCACTTTCTTTCATGCTACTGTGCAGCTGCTCAGAGCTCAGCCTGCCCATTCCTGTCTTGATCTAAGAGGCTGAGAATAAAACTATCCACAGCCTCCAGACTTCCTCTTCTGATCCTCTCCCTGCACGTTTTATTATTTTACTTTGAATTAGCAGCTTTTGCCAGCCACAGAGCACTTCACAAGATCTTGAGCCACAGGTTTGGATTGGGACAGATATTTGTGGCATCATCACAAATTCTTGGAGTTACATTGCCTCAAAGGAAGAATATGTTCCTTGAACTGATTTTACTGAAGGAATAATCAGCTTGTGGATATACTTTGATGCAGGTGGGCTCTGGTTTTATATCCTCTCTGTCCCATGGAAGTGGTCCATGCCTCAGAGACATCCAAGAAGGGATTCATCTTAGAGCAAATGTGAATGGAGCAAGCCTCATTTAAAAGTACATCTGTTAGTGTGAGAAAAATTGAAAATCTGGCCAGTAGCAAATCTGCAATTAAAGGTTTCAGGATATTTAATGAATGAAGTAACTTTTCTGCTTAAGCAAGAGCAGATTCAAGATCCAGATGATGTGTTTATCAGAAATGTGGTAATAGAGATCTCTGATTTATTGGCTGCTGTTTAACACAGTGTTCATAAATGACTGATACTCAATTAATTGAAAGCAGCATTACAGAAACCAATCTGCTGACAAAGATTCCTTTAAACCAGCAGTTGTCATATTCATTCTGATCTCAGAGAGGCAAGTTCTCAGTTATTATCTTTTCTCAGACAAAGTAGGAAATAGACATGAAAAGAAACAGTNAGTCACTCAACTTGCTGAGAGAGAGTGGATTTCAGTCTCCCCCCCAAAAGGTTTCAGAGTTTATTTTCCCCTCAAAGTAAGGACTGTGTTCAAGAATAATTGTCATATTTTGGATGGTTGGTTTTGGTTTTGGTTTCTTGAATAAGACAGCAAATTTTCCTGGGTTATTTGCAAATTAGGGACCCAAAACTGTCTCGTCCAATTCTAATAACACCACACACCATTATCTCCAGGACGGAGTAGACATACCAACCAGGAGTGGACCCTTTTCCATTCTCTCAAGTCATGCCCAGGCACTGTCCTGGAAGTTTCATTCGGCAAAAGCAATGCTGACATTTGCTAAAACTTGAGATTTAACAGTTTGGTGACTGATGGTTAGTGTTCAGTGTAAATTTGCTCAGTCTGCACAGTTAGGGCACAATCATCACCCCAAGCATCAGTTTTATGTCCTGGACTGAGGGAAGGGTGAGCAATCCTTCTTCAGGACATATCTCAAAAGTCTTCCTCAAGACTTCATACATCCAGCTTTGTTTTCCTGCTCTGACACGGTCTATCTGCATGACCTTGGGCAAGTCACTCTCTGGCTGGGATGCAGACTGCAGCATAGCAATAACCGTGAACAGGCTAGACACAGTCCCCAAAGCAATGGGAGCTGGCATTTTCCTACAGCCTGGTTCACCTGAACTAGTCTACAATGATTTCTGCGTTGCCAGAGTGGATTTTAAACCCACCCCAGGCACTGGAAACCACACTGCAGCCTGTGCTCCTCATGTGTGTCTTGTCTCTGTTCCTCCTGTGCTGAATAGAGAGACCAAGGATTCCCGACTTATGGAGGGGCAGCGAAGATAGAAGTATTCAGGGCTATAACTTCTCAATGCTACAGTAAGTAATGGTTAAAAAATCATTAGCCTCCACATCCAGATTTCCTGAGGAAAGGTTAAGCAGTGACATCAGATTTTGTAGCCCAATAGCAGCTCTTTCAAAACTAGAGCAGTTTGCTGAATCCTACCCAAATGACTCCTTCAAAGTTCCCACGGGAGATCTGTCAAGAGCTCACCCCCTGTCAGCCTTCAGCCAGCCTCACCTGAGAGTTTTGTACCAATCTTGCTTCCATCAGGACATGAGAAGAGGGACAAAGTGGGAGCTGCTCACAAGTCTTGAGGGAAATAAAAAACTATAAGATGTTTTTACAGCTCCCACATGGAGCAGGAATGGGCTTGGAACAACTCAAATTTGTCATTGTGGTTCCCAAACCAGTACAGTTTGATGCTTGACTCATGCCAGCTGCAGACTAAACATCACCTTTGTGGTTTGTAAGACCCCATATTGTTCTTAGAAAAATTTTATTTGAACCGAGGCCCTTATTAAAAGAACAAGACAGGCAAAAAATCTACCAGTATTAACCAAGCAACGTAGCCTTTGTGAAACTGAGGCAACCTAGAAGGTCCTGGTGGGTCTTGAGGATGCAGAAAAATTTAGCTGAGATGAATCCCAAGGGCATGGACCAGTGAATATGATAAACACTGGTCCATGCTGAATGAGAGACAGCAGATTTGCTCCTTTTGTTTGCAGTCCCATGAGGTTCAGCCACAACTGCTCCTTCACGTCACAACTCAAGAATGAAGGAATAAAAAACCTCACAGATGCAACACAGGAGTTGTTTCCCTTTGCTGGACATTCAGAAAGTGATCTGCCCCAGTGGGTGCAGATATTGTCTGAGATATTTGTGGTTAAGCACAAGTAGACAAGTAACTCTGGCCTGGGTTTCTACAGCCTTTGCTCAGAGGTGCAAAGAGAGGGAGGTCAGTAAATAGCCTGGGAGCCTGGATTAAACCAAGATTTTGCCCATGGCATAAAAGAAAGCAAGAGGTATCTGCCCATAACGTCCTAACCCTTGGTGGATGGGACAACAAGGATGACAGGGATGATCTAGTGTATTAATCTATACAGAAATAACCTATACAAAATAGTAATTTAATCCCAGCAGATGCAGCCAAAGACACCAGAGGAGGTGTCACTGCAGACGTACCATCAGTGAAGACCAGTGCGGGTTCAGGACTTAAGTCCTTACCTTATCAGAAGACTAAAAATCGGAGTAAAGTGTGTTTCTCAGCAAAAACAGGAACTCTCCCTTTCCACAGAAATGGGTTGCAATTGCTGACTTTTCTCTGAAGATTCAGTCACAGATTTTGGTGTCTTTACCTTCTTCCACTGGAAAGTGGGTAGAAAGCTGCCTGCTCTGTCCAACTTTAAACTGAGATACTTAAAGACATTTATTCCTTCATTCGGAAGATGATAAACAACAACTGCTTGGGAGATTGAAGTTGCTGGGCTGGTGTTTGACAGATTTGACAGACTTGACAGACATCTACAAACCCTTCTCTCTGTGTGAATTATCTACCAATCAGTATTGTTCCAGTAAATCACTTATCTAGTCCACATATCTTTTCCTTTGGGTTCATATTTGAAAAAAGGAGGAGATATAGGCACTCTTTTAGTAAACAAACACATTGCAAGTGACTCCATCCTAGTTTTGCCAAGATCAGTTTGACTTTCTCTACACAGACAACTTATCTAGATTGAGAGAGTAGCATGACTATTTCTGTATAAAGCTGGGTTACAATGTTAGCCTAGATTATCAGTGTTCTCCACTGAACTACCTTAATCTTAACTTCAAAAATAAAAAAAAAGTAAGAACTTTAATTCTGCAATAACAGGATTGTCTTTGCATCAAGCTAGAAGATAACATTTGTTCAGGGATATTTAATCCAAAATAACTTGTTTTCCTGAGCGCCTCTTGCACTCAAGACTTTCCAGCAGCAGCAAGGACACATTTTTATTTCCACACACTCAGCTCAAACAGCCACAACTCTGCACAAAGCAACTACTGTTACATCTACAGCCACAGCACCAACTCCCAGCTGTCCTACCTGGCCCTTTTACTGAGGCAAGAAGACCAATAAAATCAATTTGTGTCTCTGCTTCAGATTTTGGGACAGGGGCTGACTTTACTTTTTTTTCTCTGGTATATGAACATTAAGAAACAAATTACAATTTCAGGATCCTGGTGCTGGTACTTGCAAGTGCACTACCTCTGTCATCCCTTGGGGAACTCCTTGAAAAAAGAGGGGCGCGTAACCCCAAAGTTCTCTGGTTTACAGGAAGGACCATATCCTCTTCCCTGTGACCTGAGCCATGAGCAAAGAGTGTGCTAGGGAGTTTGTTATACTCTGTTAAATAAACCCTTCCTCTGGTGCAATATCCTGGGAAGCATGCAGATCTACTGTAATCTGCAAAAAGTTCTTTTGTGAGCCACCTGCAAACTTTGTACCTTATTTACTCACAGCAAGTTAGTGCTGGTGAGCTGGGTTGCTCCAAATTGGAGGCAAAGCAGATGGATGCTTGCGTGTGCCAGGGAAATAGTTTTGACAGAATTTGGGCCGAATTATTTATTCTTTTAATTGGAAGAACTGAAACTTCTTTAACTTTTCACTTTGTTTCAACTTTGCTGGAAGCCTCTAGCTAGTGGGATCCATCCTTAAACTCCAGCCCATCAGTGACAGAGTTAATAATTTTCACATGGAGAGAAAAAAGAAATCCCATTTCCCTTCCCCTTCTTTGCATTCAGGTAAAGAAGGCAGGATACCTGAAACTGCTTCTGGCCCAAACCTCCTGCTGTTCCTACAGCACTGGCAGGGGCAGGGAGGTACAGGAGCTCACTGTGCCTTTGAGGAAAGCTTTTTCTGGACACATTAAAGATAAATTATCCCACCACGACAGCGAGGCTGGAAAAGGTTGTAGTGCAACCAGGCTCTCAACCCCCCACCGACTTCTTGTCCCTTTTCCCCCATGTATTGAACCTTCAAGGCATTGCAAGGTCTCCCGGCGCTCAGGCTCTCCTCCACTCCCTGCTTCTCCTGTTTCAGTAGCGTCCAGTCCCCCACCCTCCCTTCTCACCCAGAACAATAGCAAGGCACCGGATTCAGCTGCTTCAAAAGGAAAGCCCAGATCACACACATTTCGATAGAGAGAGATAGATAAGGTTATATTTCTCTCTGCTGTTTAGGACAAGAAATGAAGTGCTGCCTCTTTAATTGGCAAAAGCATGCAGTAAGAGCATACCTTTAATTTAGTGTTGGGATAGCTCACTTGCACCCTGGCTGTTGTCTTATTGGAGAGGGCAGCCTGCCTCAGATCCTCTAGTACTGAAATAATATCATCCAGCACGCATTTCTTATCCTGATTTCTCAACACACACAGATGGGAAAAAGTATAATTATAGCCTTTGTAGTTCACCTTCATTTCCAGCACGGCTCGGTGGATCTGCAGGATCACATCAGCCTGATGCAAAATATTGCCTCCGGGTTTGGAGAGGAGAATCACCCTGCCATACCTCCCCGGGGTGTGCAAGTCCGAATAGAGCTGGCTTTTGGATTGATCGAGGGAGAAAAGGCTGCTGGCTAAGCTCCTCTCGATCTTGGCCAGGCTGTGGCTGGGGGCTACCAGGCTCTCCAGGTCAGTGTCAGGCTGGAAGCGGTTGAGCAGGCTGAAGCCGAAGATGATGGTCAGGACTGCGGGCACAGTGAGGAAAAACACCGGATGCCTGCTCACGAATAAGCCCAGCTTGTAGAAAAACGACTGGAGCCCTCTGTGTATCACCTGCCGCAGCATCCTCCACCAGATCCAGCCTGCAGATGCTCCTGGCCGTCTTAGAAAGCACATGTGACATGTGTAGCTCCTTACCCCTTCCTGCCAGTTTCCCTTTCTCTCTCCCTCTCTCTCTACTACTCCTTTAAAAGACTGCAGCAAGTTGCAGCAAGACAGCCAAATATTGATCAATGGGGTGTGTGTGTGCGCGCGGGTGTGTGTGTGTGTGCCGGGGGTGGAAGGNTCCGCTCCGCGCCCCGCGCAGCCCCGCGCCCGGCCCCGCTGCTCCGGGGCGGTGCGGACGGTGTCCCCGCACTGCTCGCCTTCCCCACTCCACACACATACACGGAATTTGCCGGGGCCGGAGGATGATGCTGCATTTTAACGTCCCCTGACCCCACCGTGCCCCTTCCTCGAACCCCCTCCCCATCCCTCTCCATCCCCTCCGCTTGCCGGAGGAGGGAGAGCACGGCTCGGGGACTTGGCGAACCGCTTTCCCACAGCAGCAGCAGCAGCCGCTCTCCACTCTCGTCCCACGGTCCCGTGGCTGCAGCATCTCCCAGCTGCACTCTTTTCTCTATCCTCCCGGTCCCGCGGCTGCTGCATCCCCCCGCCGGGCTCCGCTCTTCCCTCCCGGTCCCACCGCACCCCCCCACCTCACTCGGCTCTGCCCCAGCCGCGCTGTGGCTCTCCTGGGGGCAGGGGGACACATAACACACACCGATCCAGGCAAAGCTCCCGTCCCAGATTTCCCCTCTCCCCTTTTCCCCATCTGCTGCTCGGAGTCGCCCAGGCGGAGCTGCCCTGTGCTCCTACGAGGAGGAGTGTGACCCCAGGAGAGGCTGGGGACAAGGAGAGGAAGGGGAGAGGAGCTGCCTCCTTCTGGTGCCCCACACCCTGGCACATCTCCCCCGGCCAGCTGCTCTCTCAGCAGTGACCCAGGAGAGGTAGGACACAGTTCCTGACACCCTCCAGCTGAAAAAGAGGTTTTCCAAGCAAAGACACCAGCAGACCATTACATAAGAGGAGAAAAATTCTGCAGCTCTCCGGACCAAAGGAGAGCAGCAGAGAAATGCATTTGCAGCAGGCGAGCTGCCCACCAACTCTCCAGGCAGCAAGCTCCACTCCTCTGGGAGCCTCAGCCAGGACTGCTCGGGACAGCAGATCCAGCCCCAGCAGACCTGACAGCCCCTTGCAGGAAACGCAGCAGGAAACGCAGGCTGGCTTTGCAGGAGCTTTATCCTTGTAATTCTAAATCCCAGAAATATAATTAAAAAACAAACCCCAAAATAATGCAGACCTCTGCTCAGTGTCTCTCTCTTCGGCAAATTTCTCCTATGTATTAGCCAGTTTTGTCAAGAAGAAATTATTTATTTTGGGATGGTACATTGTGCAAAGTCTGAGAGAACAAGGTTTTTCCGTAATAAAGCCCTACACAAACAGGAAGATGAGTAGAAACTGGGAAGCTTGATAATGTCAGTTAGCAGCCTCTGGATAATTCAGGACTAGACAAAGAGAAGGAGAAGTTCAGCTTGAACTATTTGTCAGTGTTTAGAATTAAAAACACTACATTCAGCAATTCCTTTCATGCTGACACCTCCCCGCACACACTTCTACTGATATTAACAATTGGACTTAATGCTTCTAGAGGTCTTGTCCAGTCTTGATCATCCTATGATCCTGTGACTCTGGATGAGCAGGACTTGTAAAGCCCATTTTTGAGGCTTTGGAGGGCCTGGGTTATCTTGCAGAGACAGCAATTCAGATTAGGAGGCTGAAATCCTTCAGAAGTGTAGAAACATAAGATTCCCCCAAGGAATAGAGAGGTCAGGAGCACTGGATTGCAAACTCACATTACTGAAATCGGTGGCTAAGATTTGAAACCGTCTTGGTAAAACTAGCTTGATTTTGTGGTATTTGAATGGGTGCTAAAAGAACATCATGCCTTTCACATTCAGACTGTTTTTATTTAGTGGCCTAGATACTGCTGATCTGCAAATGTGGGCTGGAGTTCTTACAGGCAACAAGAAGGAGAGGTCTAAGGTGGGAAATTCTGCAGGAAAAAAAAATGATCAGCCACCTATTTGCATGTCTTTAGGTATTGCCTATGATGGAAATCTGCCTCAACAACCTCGGGAAATGCTAAGCTCCATTGGTACAAATAGCAGCTCTTTATCTATTTTATGATGCACTTATGCCAATGGTTGAGTGCTCCCAGTGAATAAAGTTTAAATGCAAAGGCTTTATTGAGCCTTTGTACTTACACACATAAGTGAGACCTTGGGTGGGAAGTCAGAGCCTGCTTCCTAATTTCTTCGTGTGCAGGCCTGTAACAGACTTTGACAGATTATGTGACCATGTCTAAGCTCTGGGTGCTGCTGGCAGAGATATCTGAGCACTGTGGGTTTCAGCAGAGACTGCAGAAACTCTGCCTGGAGCCTTTGGTCAGTTATTGCTTCTCTGAAAAATATGCTGTTGAGAGCTTGTCTGGCAGGGAGAAACCTTCAATCACTTCTCTTGGTTGCTGTGGTTTTGCTCAGTGAGTCCTTCACAGAGCTGATCATTGCTCAGGAGCTTGGCCAGATCGTAGCAGGACAGAATGGTTGGGGTTGCAAAGGACCTTAAAGACCATGAGTAGGGACCCTTTCTGTAAGACCAGGTTGCTCAAACCACCATCCCACCTGGCCTTGAACACTTCCAGGGATGGAGTATCCACAACTTCTCTGAGCAGCTTGTTCCAGTGCCTTACCACCCTCACAGTAAAGAGTTTCTTCTTAATGTCTAATCCAAATTTACCTGTTTTCATCTTAAAATCATTCCTCATTGACCTGTTAGGTCGCAGGAAGTAATCGAGACAACTCATTTCAGCAAGTGACCACAGGTACAGTACAGAACACAGCAGAAGTAGGCTGGACCCTGGGAGAAGCAAGTCCCTCTAGTGCCTAAATAAGATACGGCACAGGATGTTTTTTTCTGCAGTTTCTTGAGGTCTTGGACAAGAGTCTGCCAGGATGCTGCAGTGGAACATTCTGACACAGTACTGAGACCATGTAAAGAGAGGGCAAAGAAAGATGTGAAATGAAACGTATGACTGAGTACATGCTGCTTACTTCCAGGGGAGGAAAATACAGAACAGTGCCAAAGGGCACTGCCAGTTGGTCTTGCCTGTCCCTGGGAGTACGAAATAACAACATGTAATCCGGCATTAGTGCCGGTAAAACTGGCTTAATGTTTAGATCCTTGAATGGGTGCTGCAAACACATCATGCCTTTCAAATTCAGGCAGTTTTTGTGTAGTGGCCTAGATACTGCCGATCTGAAGGCGACTGCAAGTATTAACCCACAGGAAACATGGATGATAAAGTGAGTAATGCATTACACTGGTCATTCCAAATGGCAAAACCCATGGAGCATCTAAAAAGTCAGCTTGAAGTATGTCTCAGAAACAAGCAGAGCATCAGCACCTTTTCTGAGAACAGTGCTGGGATATGTTGATATTTATATCCTCCCTGGTGTCATCCAATGAATCGTCTTTAAAGGGGAATAACAGACATGTCAGGGATGTTAGCTGGGGGAACCGAGCCACGTTTCACAGAGTTTGGAGCCCAGAGAAATAGCAAACCACCAAGAGAGATTCAAAATACACTCAGAAATATTTGAGATAAGATTCTACTTGTTAAAAATGCAGCTGTATCTGAGGAAAATAACTGGAGTTGCTTATTCCCAGAAAAGAGACCACTTTGGAAACAAATGATTCTGCATGAAGAAAATAATAGGATTACAGCACAAGGCAAGGTAGATATGGATTTGGAAAAGGCATTATAGAGCAGAAAGTCAAAGCATATAAAATTTACTTGCAGGGTATCCCTAAGCAAGGAGGGAGGGAACTGTTCCTCTGATACTTTGATATCAGAGGAACTGCACTGGTGGATTCTATTCAGCTCAAAGGGTAACTGAGACACAGTAAACTTGTCACTAGTTTAAATAAGAATTATGAACAAGCTTGAGGGGTTGGCATAGCTGCACTGATTAGGTACTGAAAAAGGTAGATTGGATGCCAAGGAGGAAGATTACCATATGTTGATTCACAAACAAGTAAAGGCACAAATGATCTTATTGACACAGTGATTTTAAGTTGTTATGGTTTAATAGCTGGGTTGATACAGTAAAAATTTATGGTATAAAAAGACATTAGGTAGTGAAATAAAAGCAGGGGTATAATTCAGAATAGCCACAGAGGCTGTGTAAAACAGACTTTAGACTGACTAGCAGTTCATGTTCATACACTTACGTGATTTTTCTACCTCAAACAGGGAAAGAAAACCTCTAATGTGATATAGAGTTTAGTTTTAGACAAGTGGATTTTAAGAAAAAATCCCTTAAGGATTCTCATTTCAGTTCTGAGCTTCCTTGAACTACAGGGCCAGCACTGCACAGGGTTGCCATGGGTGGGGAGGGTGTTTGTGTATTGTACTGGGGGATGACAACACTGAAGAAAGGATATAAAAGCAGGGTTAAAAATGCAGAGGAAAAACTATGGTTACTGTGGTTGAATTGGCTGGATTTTTTGTGTGGCCTTGAAAATAGTTGAGAACACCCTGCCATCTATAGAAATTCAGGGTGTGAAACACTGAGGTGCCTTGTGCCTTTTATGGAGGATGTCAGGCCCTGTAGGACCAGAAACCTGCACCCATTGACACTACAAATTTTATACTGAANCACCTGGGCACACTGCTGGCTCATATTGAGTTTCCTGTCAATCATTACTCCTAAGTCCCTCTCCGTTTCATCACTCTCCAGCCGCTGATAGTGATGCATGGGGTTGTTATGTCCGAAGTGAAGAACCTGGCATTCGGACTTGTTAAATCTCATACTATTAAAATCTGCCCATTTCTCTAGCCTATCAAGGTCTCTCTGAAGGGCCCTTCTGCCCTCTGGTAGTTCAACATTTGTACCTCTAAAGAAGTTGCTGAAATTGCTAAAATACTGCTCATATCATTAAAGATTGGCCAGGCCAGGCTTCACAAGGGGTTAATATTTGTTGGATAAACAGGATCAATTCTTCATATATGAAAAACAGATTTTAAAAAATATTTGGCATAAACCCAGTGTTTTATTCTACGTTTAGTGGATTGTTTTTTCACTCCTAGAACAAAAATATTATATTAGTTTTGAAAAGAAAAACTTGTCCATTCAAAAATTAAGCTTTTGGGAATATATTTAAAATATTTTTTTCTTTGATTAATTCTGAACATTTTATTAAATTTCAGTGTTTTAAACCAAAAATTAAGAGTTTTAAAAAATATATTAGAAAGAAAAAAACAGGTTTTTCTCCCATTCAGGTTTCCTTTTGGTTACAAAAATATCCTTACCATTTTCTAAGCATCTATAGCTGATTCACACTGTTACCTGATAAAAGCTCCCAGTGTTAAAAAGGAGCTGCAAGATCTGTAACAAATAAGAGCATCATAAAAATGCGTAATGCTAATGTTATTATATTTCTTGAGAGGACTGAAAAATTAAAATGCTGCAAGAAGACAGCTTGCAAAGATAGCTGGGAGCAGCAGGCAGTTAAGTAATATGTTCTGTGTGGGTGGGGAGGTTAAGTTGTGGTTTTGTTTTCTTTTGTGAGAAAGAAAATATTGATTCATCTGGAGAAAATGGAAATGACCGAGGAAGCTACCTCAGATGAGTCAAAAAAAATCAAACAAATGCGTTGCCACATGTGTTCCTTATCACTCCTGCAAAAATTAAACCCCATCTTTTCAGCTCTTGCTTCTGTGCTTCCTCGTATCATAAAAGTCAAACAATGAATATTTATTTCTTCTGTCACCATATGACTTGATTTTCATGTCCCTGCCAATTTGGAAAAGTACTTTGAAAACAAAGGTGTGTGCTACAACCCATGCCTAGATGAAGATCTGTGAAACTGTCAATTATACCTGCTGCCCACATCCTCCTCAGGGGCTTTACACAGGCACCAAATGGATGCTGTGAGTTTTCAAGCTGACTGGGGAAGCTACTGCAAAGTACTTTTAATGTTGTGGTTCCAAAATACGGTGGAAAAGCCTCTCCTAAGCACAGGAGTCCCAGTAAGAAAATAGGTGGTATTAATTCTTGGTCTGACAACATCTTGGATTCTTGCCTTGTGTTATTTCACCTCCTTAAGGAGAATGGAGGGCAATGTTGCTGCTTAGCCCAGAGCAGAGGGTGGGGACATACAGAAGTGTCATTTTCTGATTATAGAGATGGGTTCAGAATTGAAAGGCAATATTGTAGGTCTTGTAGAAGTAGAAGAGACTCCCTTCATAAAACATCCTCCTAAGAGTCTTCCTGCTTCTCCCTTATTGCAGGTGCCTCTGCTAATTTTGTCCTGCTTAGTTTTCCTTTTAGGAGATGGCCTGAGACGGCCTCTACTGTGAGTCCTGGGAGGGCAAGGATGGATGTAGTAAGAGAAGCTGATACAGAAACTCATAAAGAGGAGCAAAGATTCAGTACTTTAATACTTTAGACTATTATGAAATCAAGTGATATACAATAAATCTCTCCTGGTCATATCATTGGTTTTTTAACATCATGAGGGCATGGTGATTTCAACAAGAGGCTGAAAGGAACTTGAAAACTAGTTAATTTATTGCCTAGCAAAAGTGTCTCAATATAAAGTACTTTAATATTCCTAAGAGCTGCATTGCCTTAAGATATTTATAACAAGGAATCAGAGAACACGTTTCATGAAGAGCAAACCTACATGGTCGTGATTCCTTTCAAAATGCATCAGCACAGCTTCTTTCTTTCTGTAGTTTACTGCGTAATACAACATTTAAAACAAAACAAAACAAAACAAACAACCAAACAAAAATCTAAAACCATCATGCCAAAACAAAAGATACAAACCCAAACCTAAGCAAGGAAGAAACAAAAAAGTAAGTAAACCCAAAGCAATGAGAACAAAAAAGAGAACAAAACATGCAAACGAATAAACAAAAAACAGGGAAAAAACAACATAAAAACCAAATCAACCCTGATGTGACTGTGGTTGCAGTAGTGGGAAACATTTGGATGGTGCTTGTAGGGGATATGATCTCGTTTCGGCCTCTGCTGCACTGTTCTCACGGGATGCTACTCAAATGACTCAGATCCATTATGGCTCTGTAAGTGTTCTGTCAGCTTGGGATACCAGGGTTCATTTTTGTGAATGACTGAATGTTCCCGGTCACAGATGTGATGGGTGTCAAGCTCTGAATATGACTCTTACGGTAAAACAAGCAGTGCCAGAGTCCAATTTCTACCTCCGGGTCCAGCTGTCTGTGTTTATAGCAATAAAGTATCCCTGTCTCTGCAATTGTGTAGCATCATCTGAAGTGACCACTCTGAATGGTCCCTGTCTGGAGCTGGATCCTGAGGCACACTCAGGAATGTATTGGGACAATGCTGGTTATTTGGGGACAAAATAATTCCAGGCACCATTCTAAAAACTGAAGAATACAGATGATTGCATTCCAGTGTTTGGGAATGTTCCCTGGCACCGTTCAGTCTACTGACTTAATTAGAGGGTGGGATTTGCCTAATAAAATGTAGATGCCAACATCTGGGAGAGTTGTCTGGGTCTACCCCAGACAATACGTAGTCAATGATGAGAAACACTTGGTCGCAATTTGTGTGATTTGTGTGAAAATGTGAAACCTACTTATCATTAAGTGGTTGTCTAATAACAGTCCCAGTGATTGTGCCATGAACACAGACTATAAGAGGAGCCCAGAAGGACTAGGCCACAACATGAACCAATAAAGACAAGACATTATAATTTTACTCCAAAAGCAAGCATTAAAGACAGTGCTAGAAGAAAACCAAGCAAAAATCTGGCAGAGCAACGATTCGATCTTGAACTCATAAACAATCCCTGAAGAACCTTTTCCTATATTTTATTAAACTTCTATCTTTCTATGCTTCCTCGAGTTTTATCTTCTGGCTGCTTTCACAAGATGTGTCTAAGTCTGTGTATATCTGAATATATGGGGACCTGATTCTGTTTGCAGGTCCCTTGGCAGCAATGCAAGATCAATCCTAACAATTTGCATTTATACACTTCCTTCCGCCTTATAGCCTCAGAGTGCTTTACAAACACTGATTGGTTATGTTTCACATTACTCCTGTGGGATGGTTATAAAATAGAAAAATTGAAGAGTGGATTATGAATGACTGGAACTGAGACACAGGCAAAGAGAAAAGAAAAACAGTGTTAGAAAAGGGAAGGACTCTTACTTCATCAGAAAACCGGGAACTTGTGATTTTGTCCTGATTTTTACACCAGCTGAAAATTCAATTTTCATGCTCTAAATTCCTGGAAAACCAAGAGTTTAATTCAGGACATATCTCGGCCTTAATGAAAACTCTGGATGATCTTAACTTTTGACAGAGTATATACATGATAGAGAGTAAAGGTGATTCTCATGTGTAGCATGAAGTTTCTGTTGCACTGATCTTATTTAATGAACTTAATAGCAAGAAAGGTTTCTTAGCCAATACCTGTAAGTGAATGATACAGATTTCCCTATCAGTAGGGATTAGATTTATAGAGGTCAAGTAGCTTCACAGTGGACATGATCCAATTTATCTGACTCAGTGTCAAGTTCCTCCCAAAAGAAGAGCTGAAATTCCCAACATGGTCAGTAGAGAAAGGCAGAGTGCTATGAAGGCCTCCAAGGAGATATCTTACCTGCCTAAATTCAATCACCTAAATTAGATAAAGTGGATCTTCTTTACAAGGACTCCAAGAAATCTATCATCACTACTTCCCTGGGAACTTAGATACTGTAGGACTGCCCTGATAGGAGTCAACCCAGGCCGACTGGATGCCTCCTGAGGAAAAGGATATATTAGAAAAATCATAGAATCATCAAGATTGGAAAAGATCTCTAAGATCATTGAGTGCAACCATTAACCCAGCACTGCCAGGTACCTCACTAAATCATGTCCTTAAGCACCACAGCTGCACTCCAAGGAATGGTGATTCCATCACTTCCTTTGGCAGCCTGTCCCACTACTTTAGAGCTCTTTCAGTGAAGAAATTTCCCCTGATATCTGAACTAAACCTCTGCTAGTGAAATATGAGGTAATTTCCTCTGGTCCTGTCATTTGTTACCTGGGAGCAGAGGTTGACTTCCATTCAACTTCTTTCCAGGTAGTTGCAGAGGGGAATAACATTCCTCCTAAGCCTCCTCTTCTCCATGCTGAGTAGCCCCACCTCCTTAAGCCTTATAATACTTGTGCTCCAGACCCCTCACCATCACATGCAGACATTGAGGTGGCATTGAAAAGAATGTGTCTTTCAGGAAGGAGTCACCTGCTTGCCCTGTTGAACGACTTGCCTTCTGCAGAGGTTGCAGTCTTGTCCCTGAGACACCTCTGCCTGTGTCAAGTGATTTGCATGCTGGGCCCTGAGAATCCTCCTCTCCACTCCTGCTCATCGTTGCCTACATAATCTCATCTGGCACCAACTCAGTGATCACTGGGTGTGACTGTGGGCTGTAGCTCTGTTCTCTGCATTATTTAGCATGCTGACAGTCTTTGTGCTACCTGCAAATATCACCAATGACAATTGCAATCTGCCTTCCAGAAATATGAGATAGCAACAGACCTAGCAACAGTCTGTTCAAAACCCTACTAAGAGTATCCTCTCTGTATCATGGTTTCCCATTTTGACAAACCCTCTTTCAGGTTTGTGGATTACCCTCATCTCTTTATCGTATGCCTTATTGATATGATGTGGAGCCAATTTTTTAATCAAAATGTTATGCAGTAAAAAGTCAAACATCATGCTGAAGTCTAAACTGATTGTCTCTTTGTTATTATCTTAATTAGCCAGCCTTGGAAAATCATCAAATATTTAAATTGCATTTGTTTCATAAGATATATTTTGTGTAAAATATTAGTGACTAGTACGAATGAAACTCCCCATTAATTATTTATTCATTATTAATTTGCCAAAAGATCTCTAAGATCATTGAGTGTTATTGATGTTGCAGGGGCTTTCCCAGTAGGTCTCGTTCTTCACTTATTATTGTTGCATATCAGCAGGCTTCCCACCTTTGGAACATCCCCTGGATTCTCGTCCTTTGGAAAACACTTTTCTAGGAGCTCCTTGCCATTCAAGTTGCCTCAGTCTGTAACTTTTCCTGTGTTTTTTGTGATTGTGTTGAGTAACTGTCAAAACCAGGGGTGTAATTTCGGACAATTTCAACGGGAGGAATAGAGAGAGGAGAGGTAGAATCTGCAGGAAAAAAGTGCCCCACTCTCAAATTAGCCTGTTAATTTTTAAATGTAAGAATTAGTACAGAACAGGGAGAAGATTGACAGGCATTTCTAACCTGAAATTAAGTTCATTTACTCAGTGGAAATTTGACACTGTCACTTCAGTCTCAGACCAGCCTGCTACATAAATTCATCCTTTCTCTCCTTCTTCCTCTCCTTCTCAACATGCATTTAGTGGTTCTTTAAAACTTTCTTCTTTAAAAAGTTTCTCCTGGCTTTGATGGATCCTAGTACTCAAAGACCTCAGGTTTCTAAGAGCTGTTGCATATGAGGTCTTCACTCTTGCAAAGACCTGGTACTATGGCCAGGAGAAAGGAAATCTCTGATGCTTTAGATCATCCCATGAGAGAATGGACACTTCTCTACCTCAAAGTAACTAACATTTTCTTAGCTTGATCCCCTGGAGCCTTCAGCAAGATGGATATTTCAATAAACTGTTTTTCTCTCTTACAAATGTTTAAATATTTGATAACATTTTTGCTTCTGTTTTCAACAATAGGGTGAGGTGTAATCAAATTAGATGGCTAAAAAAGATGTATGCCAGAAACAGAGGAATACATATCAAATTAGAACAAAAGTAGAACATGTTGTGAGAACACTTAGACAAATTTAAATTGGATTCTCAGATAATATACGGAAAATATCTTGTAATTGTTGTCAGACACCTTTGGGCTCCTAAAAGTTAGGTAAGGTCCTGTAAGACAGGAAAAAACAAATAAAGTGGATGTTTTAAAAAGCGAAGAAGAGGAATAGAAAGCCAAAGGCTACTGACCAGTTGACCAGATGTAATGAAACAACAAGTATCTGGATGTTGACAGAGGAATATGGTTTTGTTAAGAAAAAACCCTGTCAGTTCCTTCTACAGGAGGATTCAGGACAGGTAAAAGCAGTAGCTAAATACCTGACTTTAGGTTGTCTCTTGATATTGTTTCATATTATTGTATCACAAATAACAAATTGATAAAAGATGTTCCTGAGAAATCTAAATTGAGATGGGTGAAAAACTGGTTAGGAAATGACTGCATGAAAAGAATTAATTATTGTGGGTTCATTTTCCAAATGGAAGTACTATAGCAGATCCTTTATTTGATCAAGTACTACAAAATATTTTGAATTGTGTTGGAATTAACAGGAAGTATAAGTTTTCATTGCATCACCATCAGAGCATATTTCAACAAAATAAGGATGTTTCTAAAATAGTCCAGCATCATATGGGATGTGTCTCTGAGACATGTCACTTAATCCTTCTGTTTACCCTTTAAGGCCTGACATGGCTTAGTCTCAGTGTTGCTGAAAATTACAGAGAGGAACCAGAAATAAATTGATTTGAGCAGTGTAAAGTGACGTCCAGTCTAGAAATTTTAATTCTGACAAGACAGTTCAAGGACCAGGTGCTTTGAACGATCCTGTCTCAGTGCTGCGTCATGATAGCCAGTTAGTACCAGTAGGTACCAACATACCTATTGGCCAAAAAAGGTCACCACATTTGTCTCATTTGTTGAAGGGCAATTCCATTTCTAAAAATGGGAGATATACATATGTCTCCATAAGGAGACAAGATAAGTCAGGTGGTAGTGTCATGTGGCCGTCATCTTTTACTCCCACCCAAAAAGGCACATAAGTCACTAATGCCTCCATACTTTCCTCAAGTTGTTTCCTCTTGTAATGGAACTGGTGCCTTCTTGCTTTCTCTCCTGCAAATTCCTATGTGTGTGCCAGTAAGTTTCAGGATTGAGTGTCCACTTCTGTCATGCCATTTACCCAAGAAACAGCTTCAAAATGTACCGGATAGACTTCACCACAGGCAGATTCCACTGCAAGGCATGAGATCCCATACCTCAACAAACCATGAATTGATGCCTCAGTCAATATTTTTTTTCTGATGTTCTTTTGCTGAGTTTAATTATTGTGTTTGACTTCAAGATTCTGTTATCATCAGAATGAAAATGATTGCCTGAGAAACTTACTGCAGCAGAAACCTCATCATTTACTATCAATGGCTTTTAATTAAATTGAAATAAAAGATAAACACAACTTTTCAAAAGCAAATTTATCTGTGTTTGAATATTTCTGGATCTGTCTCTCGTGAAGTCAAATTGCCCTGCTGAAATGGCTTTGAAACCCATGACGTGTCTCCTCCATCTTTGCTGAGCTTATTCCAGTGACACACTCTCCCATGGGGAGGGACTATGAAGTAAAATTTCAGTAAACCAACTGCACAGGGATCTGCTGTGGTTGACCTGATTGCCTTCTGTGCTGTGAGTGGTTCAGTCTTGACAAAAGGGAATTCCTTTGTCTTCAGGAAAGCCAGGCCAAGATCATGAAGCACTTTGCATATCAGGACCAACTTATTGAGTATGATGTGATACTCTGAGAATCATAGAATCATCACAGAATCATAGAACGGTTTGAATTGGAAGGGACCATCTAGTTCCAACCTCCTTGCCAAGGGCAGGGACACCTCCCAACAGATCAGGCTGCTCAAAGCCCCATCCAGCCTGGCCTTGAACACTTCCAAGGACTGGGCATCCACTGGTTCTCTGGGCAAATGGTTCCAGTGCCTCACAACTAATATCAGACTCCTTCCCCTTCCCAAGTATTCTTGAGATTTTTCCCTAATCCTAAACCTTCTTCCCTCTGCCAACATTTCAGTTCTTCACGCTTTACCTAACTTGTTTCCTCTTGAGACAGTACTGGTTCCCTTAAGAAAAATATTCCTTGCGGAATGTGAATGCAAAGGCAAAGAACAAAGGGACATGATGGCCTTCTTCAAATACATATATGGAAAGTAGATATAAAAGGAAGACTTACTGTGTTTTGCATGACCTTGGTGGCTATGGTAACATGGAATAAACTTCAGCAAGCAGGTTGTTTGATATTGCACCAAAATGTTCTCACACAAGGAACAGGCAAATGCTGGCCCTGACTGACTGGAGAATAAGCCCTGCCTCCAACTCCTGAAGGTTTTATGAGCCTGCTGTGACTTTCCTAGTGTCTTTTGTCCTGAATTATGGATGCAAAATTCATCAGCAAATCATATTCATGGAGCAAAATCATATTTCTCCAACCTCACCCTCCTCAGTGATGAAAAAAATTAAAACATGGGGTTTTATTATTTTTTAGTAAAACTTGAGGAGACATGAAAAATATTTATATATATATATATATATTTATAAGTTCTTGCATTCACCTTCAGTGTATGGCAGAATCTGGGACACACTTTTGCAAATATTAGATATTCTCTGTCTGTATGCATTTACATAAGAAAATACACAGAATAACCCAAAATAACCTTATTTTTGTTCTCTATTTTTTCCTGTCTGTTTTGATGAAAAAGTGTGAATGATAAATTTCTTATTTTCTAAAGATGTAATTAACTTCCCCTCCCCCTGCATAGTAGGTGCCAAATAGCTTTCATATGGATCCAGGAATCCAATTAAAGTACAGAAATCAAGGCTTTTAAAAATCATTTTTATTAGTTAAATAAAATTATCTTAAATGTCTTAGATGCATAAGCAAGGTTTGAGAGCTTTTAATGAAATGATTTGCATCTAGGATGAAGTTGAACTATAATATGCACGAATAAATTGAAGAGATTGTTTCACAACTCCACAAGATTTTACCAGGCCAATTCTCATTCATCTACACGGAAATGAAAAATAGTTTTTTCATTCTCAGATTCCAACTTCCTCTTACTTGCTCAGTGGTTTTCACAGGTTAAATGATTTCACATTTTTACAACTTTGATAAGAACCCTGAACTCTTTGAAATTATTTTAGATTAAATTATTTATATAGATGGAAGTAACTGCATATCTCAGTTCTATCTTATTCTAGGTAGCTTAGCAGAGTTGTCAGAATTTAAAATTAAATATTTAAGACAGTTAATATTGAAATAAAAATGTAACTGAAAATCTCATAATTTCATCTGATATAATTAATTTTTAGATTATCCCTAACCTTCGGATCACAGAATCATAGAATAGTTTGGGTTAGAGGGGACCTCAAGATAATCCAGTCTCAACCCTACTGCCATGGGCAGGGACACTTTCCACTAGACCAGGTTTCTCAAAGCCCCATCCAAGCTGGCCTTGAACACTTCCAGGAATGGGGCAACTTAGGCCTGTGTCTGACAATCCTCCAGAGGAATAAGTTCTTTTTTAACACCTGATCTAAATCTACCCTCTTTCAGTTTAAAACCATTCCTCCATGTCCTATCACTACATGCTCGTGTAGAAATGGTTGTCAGGTAAGATGATCATATGGCATATGAGGGTTATTCACATTGAAAAAGTGCCATCATTGACCAAAATGTTCTGCCAAAGACATCACTCCTTGCAACTGGGAAGTAAAACATGGTCAGGATGGGCATGGAAGGATCCCTATGGGCAGAAATTTTGGAATATTTCACAGAATCACAGAATATTCTGAGTTGGAAGGGACCCACAAGGATCATTGAGTCCAACTCTTAAACAGCACCACTGCTTCCCCGGCAGGAATCGAACCCTGGTCTCCCACATGAGAGGCAGGAACACTCACCACTAATTTCAGTAAGTCTGTCTCCTTTCTGTGCTGATGTTAATTAACAAGGCTCTGTGGAACATATGTAATTAAAAATCACAGCAAACACAAAGAACAGCATCTAGCTACCATGAGAATATCCTGAAAGAGTCTCATTGCAAGACCTTCCCTTGGTGCCCAGATCCATATTGACCTTAGAAGTACTTTTTTTCAAACACTAACTGTTGGATGTTCAGCTATTCCCAAGCAGTACATGTGTTAAAGTCCAGGCTGCTGTCCATGGAATACTAGGATTTATCTCGAGATGACCACTACTCTGTGGAGGGTTTTTGTCTTGAGTGTTTTTCGTTCAGCCATAAGAAAAGAAGGAGAGTAAAAAGTGTTAATGCTATGCCATTACTCCAAGGGAATATGGAGCAACTTCAGGAACAGCAGTGAAGGAGGAGAAAGGGACCAGAGAGAAGGCTGAAGGTTAACCCTATCCCCTTGTCATTCTCTGCATAGGAAAGCTGCTGAGAGTTTCCTTTGTCCTGCTGTTTTTTCTGGAGGCCTGTTGACTTCACTTAGATGGTGAATGGAAAGCTACACACAAAATAAATAATGTTTGTGAGATTAAATGTCACCACAGCATTTTTCTCGCATGATGGTCTTTAATTCTCAGTGTATTTTCCTTTGGAAACATCCATTTCACCTTATTGCAGATACTCCTACTTGTTTCCTCTTATATCCACTCTCCAGATGTTCATGACATCTTATCCACTTACAGCAGCTCTGAATTTTGCTATATGCAGCAACAGATAAAAGCACAACCAGCTCCTTTTCTATTTCCCTTTTTTGTTCAGCAATAGACTGTGCCATCTTTTGGGGCAGACTTTTTTTTAATTATTGTTTAATAGTTAATAAAAATGTAATAGTTAAAATTAACACACAACATTAATGTATAAATATATAAATAACTAAAAAAGTAATAACTACACTTGCCACCAATAACAACGACAAAAGAAGAATAAACTGTGCAAAATGCACATCTGAAGAAACGTGTCAAGAAGAAGTTCTTTACTGTGAGGATGATGAAGCTGTAGCACAAACTGCTCAGGGATGCTGTGGATGTCCCATTCCTGGAAGTGTTCAAGGCCAGGGGTTGGGTGGGGCTTGGAGCAATGTTCTCTAGTGGAATGTGTTCCTGTCCGTGGCAGAGAGTTTGGAACTTTAAGGTCCCTTCCTACCCAAGCCATTTTATGATTCTGTGACTCTATGACAAAAGATTTCATTGGATTCGCTCAAACCACCTCTATTCACAATAGGGAAATAAATGAAGATACCTGTTATCCACTTCTAGAAACTCATGCTGATCATACCTAAATAAATATACGCTGTTTGACTGTGTCTATAGCCCTCATTGGCCTCCTCTAAAGACCATTTAATGCTCATCTCCGGCAAATTGATTCAGATGCCAGCAGTGTGATGCAGGGACGTCTGTTTTCTCCTTGTTTCCTCCACATGTGCCTCCTTTCACTGAAGTGAAGACAGTTTAACAGCAGTGAGAACTTCATGTTTGGCAGGTAAACACCTTCTGGAAGAGGTGCAGGGATTTCTGTTTGACTGAAGATAACATGTCAGTGATTCAGAGCAAGGCAGCTGCTCGAAAAGCACATATGTTGATGTAAACTAATGCCATACTGGAGCCTTCAGGCTGAACCAGCTTGTGATTGGCCTGTGGGACATCTTCCTCCTTACTGTTCTTTATTCATTTACCGTAATGGAAATAAAGAAATTGAAACGGGAGGGTCTGACAGGATAATAGGCTTGTGATGTTCGGAAAATAAACATCCACCTCCGTTTGACATTTATTATCTATAAACTGCTTGGCTTCTTTTTGGCAGTTTTACTGTGTCAGGAGACCATTATCCTGTCACATCACTGTATTGCGCTGACATTATCCCTTAAGCAAATTTTGGTAGTGAATTTACAGTTCTGTGGGTACTCCCAGGCTTACACTGCTGGATGCTCAAAGTAAGGTGATGTCACAGATCACAAAATATTCTGAGTTGGAAGGGACTCACAAGGATCATCGAGTCCAACTCTTAAACAGCACCACTGGTTCCCCAGCCGGGAATCTAACCCCCGTCTCCTGCATGAGAGGCAGGGACACTCAGCACTGTACTAAAGTGGCAGGTCTTTGAACACAGGTGATGTGTGAGTGACAGGACAGCACCACGATTCAAGGGATGGATCAGCTCTGCTACCTGCTAAATAAGAATGGGCACTGGTGGGAGAAGTCCTGACGGATAGACAGGAGGCCTATCTCTCTCTTTGCTCTAGAGCAGGACTTGCTAGGTGCATAAAGGCGAGGGGCAAGTCATCATTGCAGAGTCATAACCTCTCCATGAGTGATAAAAAGTCATTTACCATGCCTGGAAACAGAGTAAGAGAATAAATCTAGTGATACTATGCCTCTCCTGGGGAAATATCACCCTATGCATGTGCCCGGTAATGAAATTTTAAAATACAATGCAAAAAAACCTCAGCGTTAATTTGCATCGGGTTACTTCTGCATGAAGGTAAAAGATTCTGAGGTTAGCCAGATATGATTAGTGACAAAAGTGACCCGGTGTAACCTGAAAATTTTGCTCATTCTGCTAGAGTGTCTGCTAACAATTCAAGAAATACATATATATGTACTACTTGGAGGAAACTACAGAAACTGTTTCTCAGCGTCACAAAAATGTATTGCTTTAGAAATGATAATGACTCTATTAAGGGACCCATAAGAATTATCCCTCTTGTTGGCCTAACTAATGATTTCTCACATTGTAATGAAAAGGAATCCATGAAAAGCAGAGAGCACAGCCTTTTGTAGCCAATTAATAAAATTCACAGACTCAGCTGATAGAGAGATGATAAAAGTTTTCCAGCACTGAGGGTCTGTAGCAGTATTTTGAGCACATTTTTGAATTTCATTTATAAAATGCACCATGGCACCTATATAAAAAGTCCTACTTCCTTCATCATCTGGCATCTGCTTTTGCAAGGCTACTCCCTCTCCTCTTTGACCACTTTTATTTATGTTTTACTTTCAGCCTAATTTTCCTAATTTTGTTACCCTTCATAATCCAAACATAGGGACTTCCTGTGAGGCTTCACCCAGAGAAAACAACCTCTGCCTCTGGGATTTTGATGTTCATTAGAAGCAGAGGCAAGAATTTTAGTTTTAATAACAAAGTTTCACTTCCCACTGAGGGACTGAATTTCTAGTGTAAGATGTGCAGCCTTGGCAAGGAGCCTATGGATATTAATTTGGCAGCTTAACAGTCTCTTCTCTTTAGTGTTTCATGTTATTTCCTACTTGCAAATAGGGTGATCTTGTCATGTTATGTCCATAAATTCTCGTTTCTTGTACCTCAGGTTTTTTGACCACTTCCAAATTGCTTATCCAGCTCCAGAAGGGGAAAGTTTGGCCCTAAAGGCTTTGTGTTCCTGCCTGACTCTGACAAGTGTCCATGGTTCTGGACGGATATCAGATAACACTTAATCTAGATCCACCATAAGAGACACAAAAATCTGTTTCAGTGGAAAGGTGAGCATTATCTAGTTTACATTATCTCCAATTCTAAATGTGTAACCTTTCTACTCTGCACTCCCGTCATTTTCTAAGTTTATGAACATTAGACTCAGGGAATTGTCTTTTTCACAATCTTCATTACTTATAAAAACTTTAATTTTTCAAGATGTAATGTTCCATTTTTTACAGCTTTCTTATTTTTGAAACAGCATTGATTCTATTTCCAGCCATCTTCCCTTCTGAATCACACTAAGGATTCATTCCTAGGTAGAAGTAAGATGTCAATAAAAAAACGTCATGTCAAGGGAGGAAAATGCCCCAAAACATATTTTTTTTATACAGAAGGTATAACATTACGTGATGGCGGTGCTGAAGGTTGATCTACATATTCAAGTGTATTTCCTCCACTGAAATAATTTTATTTTATTGATCATTTTATTGATCTCAAAGTTTCATTGTCAATGGTTTTCTGGCTTTTTTTCACTCCAGCCAGAAATTTTCCTCTGGGCAATTATCCCATCACCATTCTGTGCCTGCCAAGAAGTTACTGGAGTCAAGTAGATGTCTGTAATATTTAGGAATCAGTTTGATTGGCACATCAACCTGCCACAAACCTTTGCAAAAGCCCTCCTGTTACAAGATTCTTTTATTTGAAAGACAATTCAGAATTTTTTTTCCTGGGCTCTCTCTGCGGTCAGTGAGGAGGTAAATGGCCCACAGGGGACCGTGGTCCATCTTATCTTAAAATCAGTGGGATAAATTTCTCTCCTGAGGTACAATTTGCCTCCCTGTGTGACTGGGAACAGCATCATGACATTGAGTGTAGCATGAGTCAAATCACTTTATAGGTTCCTTGACAGTATTGACCAGGTTGTTTCTGATCCTAATGACAGTTTAAACACTTTCAAGAATCCATCTATATGTGGGTGCCGTGGAGATGTCTGAAGCTGAATCTCAACTCAGAGGAGAGGCCTGATTGTTGAAGAGCAAAGGTTGGGTGAGGTTAATTTTGTTCTTTACAGTAAACTCTGCTTGACTTGATATCTGGTATCTTTCAGGCTAAGACTTTTTTCCTTCAATGGGCTGCTGAACCTTGTGAAATCCCTCATCATTTAATTGATTGCTCTTTGTCCAAATGAACAGGTTGTTTGCATCTACTTCCATAAGACAAAAGCTTCCAAGGTCAGAGAGTTTACAACAAGTACCTTTGTCTCATTGAAACAAGTCAGAAGGAAATGAAATCAGGAAAGAATTTCTGAAATTTTTAGTCTTTTTTTTTAATATGCTGAGGCAATCTAATTTCTTATTCTTTGGTAAAGATCTATCTTCAAAAGAGGTTTCTGAAAGCTTCACTGTTTCTTTCTTCACTCAGACCTGCCAAAGAAAGCTTGGCTGGAATCCAACACTGAAACATGTTCCCTTTTCTTCCTCCTTAACTTTCCAGTGACATTAAAGATTATGTGCATTAGAAAAAAAAAAAAAAAGCCTAGTACATAATGCAAAACACATCTGGTGGAATAAGGTGTGGAAGAAAGCAATTTAGCTTTAGGTCACTAATCTCTGCTTTCGTTCAAATTTTTTGCCATGATAGTCGCATTAGCACCAAGTGTCACAGATCAATACATCTTAAAAAACATCAGATGTAAAATTATCTGGGTATTTTATCCAAAAATGTAAACATGATATACTTTCATAACCTGGTGGTGAGCATAACAGCAACAAATCTCTGTCTTTTGATGGCAAGTGATGAGAAGGAATTTCTAAGGCAGAAAGGAAACTGAGGAAAGAGATTATCACTGGGGAAAGGATCACGGAGTGTGAAATGTATTTCTTCTTTACATCTTCTAAAAATTTACCTTAATATGCTACCATTAAAATGAAATGGAATTAAATCAAGGCGTAAATAGATCATGGACACAGGTTGTTGCAGGAACAAGAAGCAAGAAATATTGGGAAACTGGAGATCTGTTGCAGGCAATCACTGAACCTGGAGCAAGGCTCTCAGCCAAGTGAGAACATTTTCTCTTTTTTTCTGATGGACTTTGCCACAATTTGTTCAGAGCTTTTGTGGAATCGGGAACTCAATAATAAACATGAGTCTCCATTCTGAGGGAGCAATTGAGATTTACACAATTGGAAACTATTTTCCAAAATATTTTCATCCTAAACCAGGATAAAAATTTTAAACAATTTATCACATAATTCATAACATTTTCAATTTGGAATTGTCATGTCATTGTGAAACAATAAATCTAAATTAACTTCTCTCCCGTCTTCTTAATTTTTTTAATTACACTTTCCTGAACTGTGAATTTCATCTCTTTTTCTATGTCAAGGACTATGAGTCACTACACCTCTGTCTTCATTTGTGGTTTTTTTAAAATTTTCTTTTAACATTATTAACAATACCTTATAGCGGCAGGCATGAGGGAAAGCTGGAATCCTGTGTGGGTGCATTATGCAAGCAAATTTCATCCAGGAGAGGCTCAATCCCTGTATACAGTCATTTTAGGGAATAATGGTAATACATATATGCTAATGCATTCAAATAAAGTTCATATTAAAGCTTGTTTTAATGAGGGATAAGCAAGGGCAGACTTTTCTGAGCATCTAGAGTCCACCTAATGTGCTAATCCTGGTGTACTGTGCTTGCATAATGAGTTCCAGCAGCAAAGGTTTTCTGCTTCCAATAGGGCAACATATTCAGTGTGTTGTTGCATTCCCTGAATGGCATGAGGTTGTCACAGAATTATAGAGTGGTTTGAGTTGGAAGGGACCTTACAGATCACTCAGTTCCAACCCCCTGCCCCGGACTGGGCCATCTTCCACTAGACCACGTTGCTCCAAGCCCCATCCATCCTGGCCTTGAACACTTCCAGGTATGGAGCATCCACCACTTTCCTGGACATGCTGTTTCGGTGTCTCACCATCCTTACAGTGAAGAATTTCTTCCAAACATCTAATCTAAACGTTGTTTCCTCCAGTTTAGTGCCATTGTCCCTACAGAGTCTTTCAATGGATGATACTTGAATGATTGAATTTGGAGCATTTGCTCTTCACCTGTTGCTGGGATATGGATGGAGGACAATGTGTGTCCACACTTCAAGCCAACAAGAAGTTGCAGAATCATGACTAGTGAGAAACCAGCTCTAGTGCTATGCAGGGAAAAAGGATATCATAATTCAAAGTCATTTTCATGCTGCCATTATTAACAACTTCTGGCCATTGCAGATTGTGGGTTGAATGAATTCACACACCAGCCTCCAAAAGGCCATGAAATCAGCAGATTGAAAGCAGATTAATCGGCTGTATCTCCAATCAAACATATTTAAAGTAAAGCTCCTAAAACTCCAGTGATATTTAGATTAATCTCTAAAGAATATATCATTTTTAATATGATGGTTACTGAGAATATTTCAGATGAGCAACTTATAACATAATATTTGGAATATTATGGACTATTTAAGGTAGATGAGCCCTGACATACTAAGATGTGAGTTCTGTTCTGATAATACAAAAATTCTCTGTAAGCTTGACAAATCCAGAGGTCATCTTTTAATTGTTCTCTGACTGCTTTCCCCAGAAGCACAGGTCTCTTTGGGGCTGCTGATTTGAGCAGTGTTTTATGCTCCAGAAATCTGCCCGAAAACCAAACTTTGCAGTCAGAACATAATCCAAAGGCAAACAAAGTCACCAGAAAAGTTTGGATTCTGCCCTTCGGATTGAGCAAAGGGAACAGCTAATAATGTTGCTCTAATTTTTTACAGGGTTTTTGGTTTTTATTCATCTCCTTTAGACAAATGTAGGAGTAAACAAGTTTGGCAGCAGAAGTTTTACTTGGAAAAAACCTGAAGGAAATAGAAAATATTTCCAACCACAAAGTTACAAACCTGTAAATGCGCAAATTCCCTTAAGAAATTCTTCTAACTGAGTGTGTGGAGGATCCATCTCACCTAACTCTATCCACCTAAGGAGTATAACAAATCCATTCTGTGCAACAGTGGCGTAACTCTTGTCCAAGACAAAAAAGTCTAGGGTCAGGTTCAGATTTGCCAAGCCAAAGTAGTACAAAAAAGCCAATTATTATCCGTGTTCGGTATCATACCTCATACAGATAACAAACCCCAAGCCATGGTTGCCCTAACATTGATTTGTTTGATCAAACACCGCAAATGGGTGGAAACAAAATAATAAACTACACATCACTCTCTGTGAAATTAAGAAACAAGTACTGAGATCAAGACTGTGTTTGAGAAACAGCCATCCTGGGAAGAAAACATGAACTTCATGAACTTCAACTTTTGAAACAGAGACACAATGAGGAGTAAGACTTGGGTACAATGATGCAGCAAAACACAGAATATTTCCTGAAACTCCCAGAGATGTGAGCTCTCCAAACTTGCTCTATTAATTACTCTGAGAAGACAGAAACAAGTTCCTTTTACCAAAAGCCCTCTCTGAAATATCATTAAATGGTCTCATCCCATGGTTCTCCCCCCTAGGCAACATTACTGGCTACATCTATCCCACCCTGCTGTCTCTGAGACCACCATACGACTGCCAAGGGATCAGAGTTAGCCAGGTATTAGCCTGGAGTGTTCTCTCAAAGGCCTTGATAAGTCAAGGTTTAATTTGCCACAACACAAAGAACAAACATTGTCTTTGCTGTGAGGACTGGAGAGTGCTGCAGGGCTGAGGACTGAGGGACAGAGCAAGAGAGACGAGAGAAGCACGGGGAAAAGGTTTGGGAAGATGACTGCTGCAGTAACCTTAACAAATTGAAGACAAGACAGGAATAATACGGGGAATATACAAAAAGCATGAACTTATTTACAGGAAATGAATTATTGAAAAATGCAAAGCAATAAATGTATAACCAAATTCTCCATTAGTTACACAATGAGGCAGTTATTACAGCAAGAAAATGACCAAAAATGTGAAAAAATCTAAGCAAAGAATGGGAGCTTGCAAAAAAAGTATTTTCAGCAGTTGATGGACTGGACATGAAATATTTGTTTGTTTGTTTTTCCTTTTCATTTCCTTCACATCATTTCATAAGGGATTGTGCAGCCTGGAGAGAAGAAGACTCCAGGGATACCTTTATGAGGCCTTTTTGAGTTACAGAGGGACTATAGCAAAGATGGGGACTGACATTTCAGCAGGGCCTTGTGATAGGATGAGGGGTAATGGTCTTAAACTAAAAGATATTTGATTAAAATTAGATACAAAAAAGAATTTTTATGCAATAAGGATGATGAAACATTGAAATAGGTGCTCAGAGAGGTGGTGGAAGTCCCATCCCTGGAAACATTGAAGGTCACGTTGAATGACATGGCTCAGACGCATGTTCAAACTAATATAATTGAAGATGATACTGCTCATTGCAGGGGGATTGGACTAAATGACCTTTAAGGGTCCCTTCCAACCCAATTTTTTTTGTGATTCTACAACAAGATCAGGTGATGTGGGGGATGTGAATTTTGTGGGTGTGTGAATACTTCAGTTTGGGAACAAACACTTAGTTTCAAATAAATCTCAATATTTGTTGTCAAAAACTTTTCTCCAAACAGCATGCAAACTTCCAAACATCTCTGGAGCCTTTGTTCAAGGAGTCTACAAATCACCCAGTTGTTCTACAGTACAAATGCTGAGAGAAGGCAATGAATCACTGGTAAAAGGCATAAGAAGCAATTAAGGTCAGGCTGGATGTGGCACTGAGCAACCCAATCTAGCTGGATGTCCCTACTCCTTGCAGGGGGGTTGGACCAGATGGCCTTTAAAGATCCTTTCTGACCCAAACCACTGTATAGCTCTATGAACAGGAAAAGGATGCACAGAAAACCTGTGGCTGCAGAGTACTGGTGACAGCTACAGCCCTGAAACAGGCATTGTGAAAGACACAGCCTGAAAATCTCTTCTGGTTGCTGAAATATTTTGCCACATCAGCCTTTATAAGCAGGAGAGGGAAGAAGTCCTATTTACTGCTTGTGTGATTCAACACCCTTGCCCTCTCACAAGGGAGATTCAGATTCAGCTGTTCCAGTCGACCAAGGCTGCCTCTAAACCTCATCCAGAAGCTTCTCCTATCAAACAACCTCCCCACCACATGAAAGTACCTGCTGTTTTGAAGATATAGGAACTTAATTCTGTTCTGCAGTATCTATGCAATCCCTAATGATATTAGTCTAGTAGAAATTGGAATTGGATATTGAGATAATTGCAGATGGAATTGGGCCAATTAGCTTTGTGATTTCCACCCACAGTGTGAAAGAATAATGGAAAAAAAAAACACCTCTGAGTTAGTCTTCACTGCAGGGCAGTTCTTTAGATTTTGAGATTTATTTGACTGACTTAAGGGAAGAAAAAAATACCTAGTGGAAGTATGCATCTGGTACATGGACACAGGTTGAGAAACTTTAACTGCTTCCCTGAAAAAGATCACTAGCCAAGTGATGAAAATAATCAATATTTAATCCCTCGCTTTCCATCTGATACATAGCTTTAATTGAGAAGTAACATTCAAGCTTTTGAATGTGACCTTGTATGTTGATTAGGTTACTCCCCCAGCAGTTGAATCTCATCGTTTATCCCAGCCCTTCACAGAGAACACTCTGCATAATGTGGAACATCCAGGTGTTTAAGGGAATGCAGCTGCCTGAGGGATCACTGGGAAAAATATAGACATGGCAATCCTACCCCATGGAGAAGCAGTAGTCAGAGAATCTCAAATAGGATGTATTCTGTGTTTTCTGGAGGGAAAATCACCACCAAAGTGCAATCCCTGTGGAAGAGATCTGCTGTACACAAAAGTGCAAGCCATATACCCTGGGAAGATTACACCCTAACACAAATGGCTGCCTCTCCAGGAACAGAGTATGCAGGAAGGATGTAGGCAATTTGATAGAAAAGAAAAAATGGTGAAGACGTTATTTATGTTTAACTAGATACACAGCGAGACCTGATTTGGCACTTAGCTATGCATGAAAGAGTATAAGGCATGATTTATATATATATGCTCATAGCTTATACTCTTTCTTGCATAGGTAAATGTAAGTTCATATATAATATACAGCTATAGTATAGCTATAATAGGACATTATTTTATAGCTATAAGGATATATTATATTATAATGCACTTAATTTATATTTAATATTTTATATATATATGCATAATTATAGCTATATTATAGGTGTAATTATTTATATAAGCTGGGTGCTGAGGCACAGCAGGGCCTGTCACCTTGATTTCTGGTGTTTACGTGGATCCCCTTCACTTGATGGAGGAGGAGCTTTGCTGCGTTTTATATGCAGCACAGTGGCCATGATAAGCACTGGGGAGTGTTACTCCTGATTTAAACTCAAGGGTGTGATAAACTGTGTAATCAAATCTCAGCTCTGCATGTTGAATGTGATCTCTCAGCTAAAATAACTCAGAACAGATCACTTTGCATGCAAGGGAAATTACAGAGACCCTGTTGACGGGTCAGTCTTTTTAGCATCTCCTCTCTGAGAATTGTAACAGACCTAGACCCTGTCCCGGGCACATTCCTTTTGTGAACTGAAGTTTGAAACCTAAAGCTCAAAAAACTTACAGTCACAATGATTTTGTTCATAGATATGAGGTGACCCTGTGAAATCTATTGATATGAGGGAACCATGTGCTAAAACCTTACCAAGCCCAAGGCATAACAATTCCTCTTGAGGAGAGGAGACTGGGGTTGTGTTCGATGGGACAAGTTCTGAATGGATGCAAACATCCTCTCAGAGTCCATGACTTACATCCAGAGAGGCTCCATTTTAAACAGGCATGAGAAATTTCTCTCATGCATCACTTGCTGCTCAGATAAGACTGTTTTAAAACACTCGTGTTTAACTGAGTCCCTGAGCTAACATTTGAAGTAGCTAGGGGTAGGATAGAACTTGAGCCAAGCTCCATTACAATATCCATTCCATTTTGCTAGAGAATCCATGACTATCATTCCAGTGTTTGGCAACTCAGAACAAAATTAGCAGAAAGTATTGAAAATTTAACATGCAAGTTCCCCCAGGCATCATGATTCCCCCCGCCCCACTTCAATCAATGCTACTAATTTAGGCAATTTAAGCCTGAGCAATAAAGCAGAATGCAGATGTAGTGTTGGTGTACAGCATGTTGCGAATGTGAAAGATAGCTCTCAAAAGGAGCTTCTTCCCATCATAAGACAATCTGTGGAGTTCAGGAATATGCCAAAAGAAATCTTGTTTATTAATCTATCCTTACCTTTCAGTTCCTAACTCAGGTTGTGTATTTAACATGGAGCTGCAGGCTGTTTAGTTCTACTTAAATTGCTGCTGTTGTTTTCTATATGGAGGGAATGGTTCATCCAATCTTCTTTTGGCCACCAAACAACAGTTTTCAGGTCTGAAATACTTGTGGTTAACAAGGAGAAATAGACACTTCCTGTAATAAAATCATTCCACTCAAAGGCAGATCCCAGAACAACCCTTACAAATCCACCCCTGTATGTAGCTAATGCAGTAGAAATTGAGACAACCACCTCGGACTGTCTGGCTAGCTGTTGGACAGCAGTTTAGTAAAATGACTTGTGCTCTGAAAGCTTGTCCTCTGGGGTCTGGGTGATGTGCCACCTCTCTTATTCTAGTTACAAAGCAGCAAACAGGTAAACAGAAAATGAACAACCCAAAAGCTGTGGTAGTTGGCTATACTTAGTAAGAATTTTTTTCCTCTGGAGTGAGTTTTACTGTCTTCCTGTAGGTTGGGTCTGGTTCATCTGCCAATTCCTGTCTTTTGCTGAGTTCATCCTGATAACCTCTTAATTGTCAAATTCTGCACGTGTAGATTCAGACATAAGCTCCTTAAGGCTGATTCTTCACCTTTTCAGTCTGCCAGGAGTGGATTGTGAAGTGATTCGGATTTGTTTTTCAAGCTCAGACCCAGTTCATGACCATCTGCAAGTAAATGGCAAATTCAAAAATAGGAAGTGAATATATGCATATTATGTTGGGTTTGGGCACATGCAGGCATGTTTCTTAAACGTGGGCTCTATATTATGCAGATTCATCTGTACCAACCCTTAGGAGCTATTTCTGCAGCTTGTTTGGCAAGGTTATATGCTTTCAGTGCTGATGAACCACTCCCTTAAATCCATTTTATGTGCCAGTAGACAGTCTTTATTAAGTGAAAATTATGAGCTCCATTTCTTTTCTATTTCCTTCTTTTTTGTTTTGGGACAGGAAACATTTTCACAAACTTTACATATCTAACTCACATTGCTTTAGCCTGGTTAACTAGATGAAAACATCTTCAAGACATATCCAATGATCTTTTAATTCCCTGTTTGCTAGGTTTTATATCATCATCATCTTATGATGAACTGATCAACTTTCAGGGAATATCCTTCTCTCCACAGTCTGCCTGTCAGTCAGTGTATGCTAACACAATCTAGACATCTCAAATGGTATTCTAGTCTAGATTCATATCTAGTACAGGTGTCTACAGGAAGGCTTGCATTTGACCAGGGACTCAACACAACTGCTCATCCATCAGACTTTAATACCTTTAGAAATGCACCACAACACCTGAAGCACCCACCTGGCTTTGGGTGATGTGACAGGGATCCTATGGGACACCCGTGCCTTCCTGCACCTCCCTCCAGGAGACCTCCAAAGAAACCCATTCATCTGTACCTGCTTGAAAAGGTCTGCCACAGGATCACACTAATACAGCACTGAAGATCAGTGAGTCTGCAGGCATTTTATACCAGCACAGCTCTATTTTACTGATGCCTGAATCACAGCTCATATAGCTGACCACTAGGTTGCAGCTGAAGCTAAAATCACAGAAAAAACTGCATTTTATAGAGCAACCGGTGCAGATTCTCATTGCTAGCAAGATATGGCCTTTAAGCTATGCACTTGCAATTCAGTAAGCAATGATAAATATTGTGCTGACAGGCACCATTACTTTATTTATTCATTTATGTAGAATTCATGTAAACGTGTCCAAGTAGCACTGTATTCTGTGCCAACCATTATTAAAAGACATTAGCTTCATTTTTTTTTAGAGTTACCAAGATGGAATAAAGCAAATTATCAATTCAGTAAATATGAGAGTTAAACACTGATTCCATTTAAAATGTGTGCCTTGGAGTCTTATAAAGAAGAATGTCTCCAAATGTTTTCAGATTTACCTTTATTTCAAGTCATTTTCTTCAATAAAGACAGGCATGGCTCTCACAAGATTACTCTGATAGTTGTCTAAAATAGCTCTTTGAAAGCATTTTTTAAAAAAGCTATTCACTTTTAGGAAGGGTTTGAATAATTGTGTTAAATATAGCCGCTATCTTTTTTTTTAATCTTACTATAGTCACTATAGCTACTGTACGTATATAAAAGAAGAAGTAACTCCTTTGAACTCTTAAAGCTGGTAATTTCTAATAGATAAGCAAAAAAAGCCATTATATGGAAATGGATGATGTTACAGGCAGCAGTTTGCAGCACTTGCCTAATCTGAATGTTATTGAATTTTTATAGACATTGCAGAAGTGATGAGAGGCAAGAGGAAACATGAAAAGAAAGAAGACAAGACAGAACTAGGTCTATCAAGACTTCAGACATCAGGTGCTCAGAGCCTGGATACAATTTAACTCGATAGATGGATTAGAATATTTGCAGCCTTGTTTTCAGGAATTGTCTGTGAAATTTAGAAACTGCTTGATGTGCTGCACAGAAATCCATCCAGGTGAGTATCATGCCCAAATAATAAACCTGATTGACAAGTATGATGGTGTTATTTTTCAGAATGATTGAGAAGAAGAATGCAAGTTCAGAGAAGGGGTGGAGATAAGGAATGTTGTTTTAGTAATGCCAAGTTTGAGTTGAGACATAAGTCAGGCTAGAGATATATTGACATCTTAATTGAGCATGGGAGATGGATAATGGCTCATTTCTAGAGGAGTGTTTAATTTTTCTTTGCTTTGCAAGAATGAAGTCTCTTCTTTCCCAAATTTCACAAACTTCCCACAATTCCAAAGTTGACTCTGTTCTTCAGGCTTGAAAAAAAAATCTATCATGACCAAAGGAAGACACATGACTTGAGTGCAGAGTGTTGGGAATCGTTCTATGGGGATTTACTTGCATTTTTTTGATACTTAATTACTTTGAAAATTGGGTCCCCCAAAACTACGAGCCTCCTTTAAAAATGTAGGCCATGACATTCCTCCATTGGGCTACTTTTTGTAAAGCTAGTAACAGATACTAGATTATGGATAAGAATTCTTTGCTCACATTTTTCCTGTGTTGGTTTTCCAATAGCAGCTTTCATGTGAAAGATCTCCAAAGCATCCTGAAAACAGGAGACAAGAGCAAAGGCTAAACTCCTGGGGAGAAAAACCTGCACTTATGTTTTTTTGGATTTAGATTCAAATCACAATTGGATTTGGATTGGATTTAGACTTAAATTCGCATAAAATCTCCACTTCCACACACATGGACAGAACAGAAAAGGAAACAGGTTTCAGTCAGTGATGATTTTATATGACTTGAGGGGTCAGCACTAGCCATCAGTTGTAACCCTTTTATTTAAATGTCCCATTTCCAGGAGTGTAAGAACAATCCTCCCCCCAGCCTGCTCAGAAAGTTGCCATCTGCTGCAAGACCTTAAATGACAGTCATAAGTTCCAACATTCACTAAAAATGATGATGAGAAAAAAAGAAAAACGTGCTTCTGGGTAAGATTGCTATATAAAAGGAAAGAATATAAAGAGATCTTGATAGTCAGCAAAGGGAGAAACAAGGTAAACACTAACTTAGAATATTTTATTCATTTACCCCTATCACCTGCTGTAAATTCTGACAAAATACAATGCCCATGTTTCCTCTCTATCTAATCAGGGAAGAGACAGACTCTATTTTTCATGTAATATAATAGAACACACTGTAACTACCAGACAATAAAAGAAGATACCATAATGGCTACACTTTTAAGAGCACACATTTTTGTTGTTGTCAGACACTAGTCGTATGGGAGCAAATTGAATAGAGCTGAAGGTAATACATAATTCTGAAGAATCACCTAGCAGGCAGCACAAAGGGACGTTGGCTTTGGGAAATATAGAAAAATCATAGCTGTATTAGCCCTGCAGCTCCAACGCCCTCTAATTAGGTGTAAAGTTTTAATCAATATATGTCCTTAGATTAATCTCTAGACCTTTTCTTCTGGGCTTTCCTAAATGTGATATATAAATCCACTTTAGTACAGTGGTAAGTGTCCCCACCTGGTGTGTGGGAGACCCGGGTTCGATTCCTGCCAGGGAGACAGTGTTAAGAGTTGGACTCGATGATCCTTGTGGGTCCCTTCCAACTCAGAATATTCTGTGTGATTCTGTGTGATTAAACAGTGAAATCTGTTCACCATTTCCAAATAATTTGATATCACCATTACCATTTATATAAGCAATTGAACAGCTTGCATGTATGAAACATGGACAACTCTTCCATGAAAATTACAAGTATAGGGATAAAAACATAAGAAACAGGGCCTATGTGAACTATCCTGATGTTTCCTCTCATGCACAGGAAGTAGGAATTTCTCCATTAGACAATATGTGCCTAATTTTAGAATAGCTGATCACTCAGAAACCTGACTGAAGGTGCTGACATCTACAAATGGTCATATCTTAGCAGTCAACCACTTACTTAAAACTAGAGAGGATTATCTGGAAATATGGGACAGCTCTGGAAATTGCTCTTGATGGATGAATTAATCTCTTTCTGAGACAAAACAGAAACATGTTATTATGCAAAATGAATAATATTTTAATCAACCGGTTCTTGGAATAGACAGGGATAAACTAACCAGAGTCTTGTTCACAAATTTCATTGGCTGCACTATATGGAAACAAATGGTGTGTTTGGTTAGAACCAAGTAATCACGGAATAAAAATGACAATGTTTAGGTCTCAAGGAGTGTCCCTATGTCCTCCAACAGACTGACAAAAGTTTCCATCTCCTGTTCTGCTTCCAGACTTTCAGGCCAGCCCACAGTCTCCCTTCGCAAGCACATACAGCAGGACACAAACATGAGGTGACATTCAGCTAAACAACTGCAAAAGTGGGATTCAACTTGAGCTGAAGACAGATACATCCAACATATTGAGGTTTGGTGCATGAAAGGATCAGCTCATTTCTCAGTACGTAAGTGCTTGGTGGTAAATGAGATACAATAGAACATCTAACACATTAACACAAGGTTGAGAGATACCATATTGTATCCATAGGAAGCCGGTGCCATTTTGGTCAGAAGATGGAGTCCAAATACAGTATCTTAGGGCCTCCCAGATAACACTGGACATGTATTTTTAGACAACTGGATTGGATTTCTGCTCGAAAGATGGTTTGCGTTGCCCAGCCCATGTATCCTCTCAGACTGTAACTCAAAACACCTTTTCCCTTGGCTCTTTGTCCCTTACAGAGCTTTTTTCATGATTTATTTTAGAATATTTTTTTCACTCAGAAGACTTTCTTACCTTAATCAGGTGGTTCTTTCTGCTAATATGTAAAATACCAATTTGCAGAGCACTCAGCTCACCAGGAAAAACGAATCCTGCACTTAACGGTTCATCTTTCTACATAGCCATGTCAGCACTTCACAGAAGAGAGATTTCAATTTTTGCTTAAAATGTTGACCCACCAACGTTGCCAACTTGCATTTATCTCTGTCATTGAGTTGTCAGCCACAGCAGGCAAGGACACAATTCAACAATTTCTTCTCTTCACTGGTGTTTGAAACACGGATCTCTCTATTTTAACACAGGATTGTTGTTTATTCCAGCAAATGGCAACAAAGTCAGGCTCAATAGTTGGACTCAAAGATCTTAGAGGTCTTTTCCAATGCAAATGATTCTATGATGAAAACCATGGTAGCAAAATTTGAAGAGACACATTTCAGAGTGGACTGGAGGAGTTCCATGAATTTTCTTCTCAGTGATATGGAGTTTACCTGTTAAGTGTTATTATCCATTAACAAAGATTATTAATGTCCTGAAGAAAGTCCCTGTGAAGGACTTATCTGAAATACTCTCCTGAATGTGCATCACCAAGGAATAGAAATCACGAGTCTACAAGGAAGATCGGAGGAAAAACATCTCACTGTTAAGAGAGAACTAGAGGAACTTGGTCTACTCCGTGTAATAAAACAAATAGCAAAAAGAGGGTAAAAAATTAACCTGGAGAGTGAGAAGAGTTAGTTAACTTATAGATAGCTTTAAAATCAGCTGTGGAAAATGTAAGCAACAGAGACATGAGGAGCTGTGATTTTTTTTTTAGGAATGGCTACATTCCCATAGGGTTGTCCACATATTTTACAGAGTTCCACAGACTGCATATGGTTCCTGTACATCAAGGTCAACCTGTGCATAAAGTTCTCAAGGTCATACACAAGTTCACTAGTACTTCTGACAGCACAGAGGTTAATATTGATGATGTATTTTGTATGTTGTGTGACCTGATGCAAACCATATAGCCTGGCTTACGAAGGATGAGAAGAGCATATTGGGGAAGGGAAAAGAGAGGATGAAGACAAGACATGGAATTCATCTCACCTAACAATTTTATTTGTATTTGGGATGCAGTTTGTATTGCTGTAAGATGGACGAGGAGCTTAGTGACATGGTCTAGCTGGGGGGTGTAGGGCTGGATGACCCTGGACCCCTTCCGGCTCAGAGTGGCCTACTAGACTGTGAGGGATCTAGGTTGGTGTTACGCTCTGGGATGTGCTCTCGGTCTCTGTACCGGTGTTAGGTGGTGAGTTGGACTAGATGATCCTTGTGGGTCCCTTCCAACTCATAATATTCTGTGATTCTGTGATTCTGTAATTACTAGTTGTCTTTATACTCAGAGGAGAGAAATAAGCATTTAAATTTTGATTCACTTGACGACTTTCAGGTAAAAAATTAAAAACTAAACAACTACACAGTGTCAGTGAAATCTTCCTTGGGAAGTTTAGATGGAAATTAGACAAAATAGATTTCTTTACAGGATAGGGAGTGTGAGGTTGTAAGAGTTTATTAATATTAGGCACATGTATATAAATATGAAAGCCTAGCTGAGATTTAGGCAAGATGATATACATCTAACGAAGCCAGCAGTTTTGGATACATTTCTGGAGGAGACCAGGTAGCCAGTAAATTTTGCTTTCACTGAGAAATAGTTAGGTTTTTATATAAATATGGGTGTGTTTCAAGGTTGGTGGGTACAAGTAATTATATTTTATGGAGATAACAGATTAAACTTTCAACACCCATATCCAGTCAGCTGCAATGTAGGAGCTAATAATAACTGTCCTTGGGAAGATTCAAAGTAGCATCCAGAAAAATCAGAAAAGACCAGCACTGACATTCCTGAAATAGCAAAAAAAAATATAATTGCAATGAATAAACAAACAAAAATAAAGAATATCATTGTACTCCAGAAAGAGACAAAGTATAAGTCCAATTAAAAAAAAAATCCTTTGTAGGTCACCTCAGAAAGGAAACTCTCAGTCACCAGTAAAATAAAAGATGCAGTAAGGAGAAAAAGAGTTTGGGAAGAAAAAAGTTTGAAAGTAGGAACTATAAATAAAAGCTGCTCAGTTAAAAAAGAGCAATAATTGCTTTGCATAAGCGTTCAGGCTTTAACATACAAAAGAGGCGAGTAATGATGATGGAAATTGATAAGAGAAGACAGATTGCTTGAATAAGTTTGAAGATGAAAATCTCAAGTGATAGAGAACTTTCTGGCATAACATTTAGAGCAAGCAATAAGTGACATTGACAATAAACAGCTTAAGATGGCACTCAGTAGCTTGGCAAGAAAGCACAGAATGTTTTGACTGGTTGCTTCTTACTTTTTCTTAAATAAACATTCTTAAATCTGATCAGAAACTAGTGCTAGCTTGTGTCTGTGACAGTTCAGGTACTTAACACTCTCAAATTCATGGATTTTTCAACTTGGGATAAAAATATAAGTTGCGAAACTTTATTCAGCATTACAGATCAAGGAGACTGTCTCACCTGAAGAAAAACTATCATAGAGTCATAGAAGGGTTTGGGTTGAAGGGGACCTTAAAGATGATCTAGTGTTCCTGGAAAGGACACCTACCAACCGACCAAGTTGCTCAAGGCCCCATCCAGTCCGTCCTTAAACACTTCCAGGGGATGGCGCATCCACATGTCCTCTGGGCAGCTTGTGCCACTACCTCACCACACTCTGAGTAAATAATTTCTTTTCAATACCTAATTTAAACCTCTTCACTTTCAGTTTAATGTCATTCCCCATTTTCCTATCACTGTCTACCTGTCTAAAAAGTTGTTATCCCTCTTTAAGAACTGGAAGGTTGCAATGAGCTCTCCCCAGAACCTTCCTGTCTCCAGGTTGAATAATCCAAATTCTCTCAGTTTGTCTTCATAGGAGAGATGCTTCAGCCCTCTAATCATCTTTGTAGCCTCATCCAGACTTTAAAGAAATTAATCATCTAATGTCTCTCTTAGGATAAAATGTATTTCAGCCTACAAGCATCTAATCCTTTCTCCCTTATTATAAAGGGAATCTGGTCAGCTCTTTCACATATAAAAATCTTCAACTGTCTACTGTATTGGCCTTAATACCCCACAAGTGGACTGACCACAAGATTGTTCAGATTATCTTTGAGTGCAAGAAACCACATGTTCTCCCCCATCATGCTGAAAAGCAAATTAAAAAATACCACTTCCTTAGCATCCTGAGATCCCAAACTTTCCAGCATGGAAGGCAGAGAAGCACTTTTCTGGTGACTCATATATTACATCTGGGGCAGCACAGCACAAAAGGGAAAGGATACTTGATTTCTTTGATGTGCCTACAAATTTAAGTAGCATTGCTGTTTGCATCCAGCATCACCTCAGGTTGTGAGATTAGCACGTCACTCCATGCTGACACCTTGTTTGCTCTTTGTATTAATACTTAGACATGTTTCAGGGCTCTAATACGGTGGTCTACCAGTAATTAAGATTAAGCCAAATTCTTGACAATTCCCTGATGAATTAACTTGTCTCTGCATTCAGCTGCAGATTCGGTTTTTCTTCATTCCTTGATGAATCCTTGTTATGATTTATTGCAATCCTTATTGTGATTAATAGAGCTGTGCATTGTTCATCTCCTGGGCAATGAAAGCAGGATGCCTATTCAGCCCAGGGAGGAGCACGTGGTCGCACTTTCACATGCACCAGCCTCAGTGAAGAGTTCCACATAAGGTGCTTTTGAAACTACGTGTCTCACTGACAGAGATGAGCTGACTAGATTTGTGCTTTAGCTCCCTGTTTTTCAAATGCTTTTAAATATATTTCACATGTCAATTTTCTGACGGTTATGCAGTGTGTCAAGTCTATAATTTAAATGTTATCATTTAGTGTACTTTAATATTTCTGCTGCATAACATCAAAACCAACAAAAACAGTATCACAATCACAGAATATTTGGAGTTGGAAGGGATTCACAAGGATCATTGAGTCCAACTCCCAGGCCAATACTCACACAGGGATCGAACCCACAACCCCTGGAGCTGTGGACACCATGCGCTGTCTGTCTGAGCCAATCTCAGGGTCATGTCATCAGCTGTCCCGTCGTCCCATTATCTAGATAGATCATGTCACTGAGTACCTCATCCAGTCTTTTCTTAAACACCTCCAGAGATGGCCACTCCACCACCTCCCTGTGCAGACCATTCTGATCACACTGAGGGATCACTCTCTCTGTGAGAAACCTCCTCCTAACATCCAGTCTAAACCTCCCCATGCGTAGCTTAAGACCATGTCCTCTTGTTCTGGTGCTGGCAGCCTGAGAGAAGAGATTTACACCCACCCGACTGCAACCTCCCCGCAGGTAGTTGTAAACAGCAATGAGGTCACCTCTGAGCCTCCTCTTCTCCAGGCTGAACAACCCCAGCTCCTGCAGTCGCTCCCTAAAGGGCTTGTTCTCCAGTCCTTTCACCATCCTTGTCGCCCTTCTCTGGACCCTCTCAAGCAGCTCAACATCCTTCTTAAGCCGGGGAGCCCAGAACTGGACACAGTACTCAAGATGGGGTCTTCCCTAGCCTTACTGGCCACACTATTCCTGATACAGGCCAGGATGCCATATGAAAACTGCTAGATAAAATGTCATTGAAGAGCTGCTACTTATAAAAATTTAAGATAATGAGAAAATATGGGAAGTAAGAATATTAAAAGCTAAGTAATGGGTTGGGGCTTTTCCCATGCTGATCAAAAAGTCAGATTGCATGAGATATACCTATTTACTATTTTTAGAACACTAATGTCTGCAGTCACTTTCTTTACACAGATTAAAATAATTTAATACAAAACTCATCTGTTAATAATACAGTCAGATGATTGTAAACTGGGTCATCCACTAATAAGAGAAGGTTTCTGTGCTGAGATTTCATTCCTTGGCACTGAACTTGTGGTTAGATTGAGGCTCCCGCTTCCAGATATCCTAGAGGCTTCACAAAGTAGTCTCTGAACACAGGTAAACAAGTTGAGACTTCTTCCCAATACACTGATCACCTGCTTGGGTAAACATGAAACTCTGAATGTAAAATACCAGCTAATTATCCTTGTAAATACTAATTTTATAAATGCTATATGATTAATAATTAATGCCTACTAATACCACAATATATCCTAAAAAGCCTTAAAAGCTTCACTAATCTTCTTGAAGCTGCAATATATAAAAATAATTAATATTTGTCTATGCATAACTGACTATCATGAAACTGACCTGTAAGGTGTTGCTGACAGCACTAATTGTAAATTCCTGAGGTACATCTCTCAGATGGGTGGGTATGAGCAGTGAATGAGATGATTTCCATTACTGGACCCTTCAGCCTCAAAACTTCTTCAGTCTCAAAAGCCGTTTCCATCTCTGTAATGAAAAATGGCTCTTAATTTGCTTGAGGGAGACATGGACTGAGAAGACTGAGAGATTTTCTTTATAAAACTTGTTTCTCTTTGCACTGGCATAGGTTTAGGACTGCTCTAATGATCACTTATAATTTCTCAGCTAGAACACGTAGCAGAGAACTTCAGAGTCAGTGACCTCTTTAACCATTCCCAGATCCACAAAAGGACAACTGATTTCACATGGAAATCTCCCTTCAAGTATCAGTGCAGTGATGTGACCTCAGGACCCTACAGAAGAGCAGCAGGATGACTATGATGCTATGGTGGCATGGGCTCTGCACCTCTGTCTCCAATGCCATCAGTGTTTCTTTCAATAGTTATTCAATGAGTCTGCCAAGAGGAAAAAAACACCTAATTACAAAGCAGTCCTTTGGATAGGGTTGTGGTTCACTTTTCTTGATGTGATTCATTTTTTCCTGCACTGCTGGCATCTTTAGAATGCAATATTTAAGTTTAAAAGGGTTCTTGTTTAAGGCATATTTTGTTCCTGTTTTTTTCCTCCTTCATCACATAAAATTTCATGTTCTTTTTATAGTTTTGGTAAACACTACCCTAGTATCGTTTCCAAAAGTGAATGCCAAAGCGTAATGAAAAGGAGTTTTATTTAAAGACTTCAGTGGTAACAGAAGGGACCTGCAAAAGATACAAAGAACACCATAGGATCAGAATTTTTGTGTCTTTTGAGAGACAGGATCAAATACTCAAAACATCACAGAGAAAGAAATGGAAGGAACAGAGAGAATGTCGAGGGAAAGAAATAAAGGTCAACATACTGAAAAAGAATGAAAGAAGGATCAAAAAAGCTTGCTCTCAAACTCACAAAGATTTGTGGATGCCTAGAATCCCTTAAAACTAATCGTGCCTTCTGGATTTCACTGGGCATTTAGTATCTACCAAAGTTAAATACTTTAGACACTTGCTGGAGATGTCCAGGCATGACCATCCAGGGTAAATGGTGGGATGTACAACAGGCACCTTCATCAGACAAACAGTGGAAATCCTCAAAGTGAAAAAAGAAAATTCATAAACAGGTCCTGGGATTGGAACACTGTTCCTGGGGATCCTCTGGAGAAATAGCTGGCAGGCACAGTCAGTTATTGAAAACCATATCTCAAGTTGTTTCATCTAAGAATGTTCTAGGGTGACACTGAAAGTTTACAGGAGTGGTTCTGGGAAGTTTTAGGCTTTTGGTAAGGTAGGCATTTGTACTACTGTGGGTGAGACTGATCGTTTTCTCATTAGTGCTTAAAAAATGGGATTAATTGATGCTTAAATGGGGATCAGGAGAAACCCAGGGTTTGGTAGATCACTTGCACAAGCCTGGAGTGAACACCCGACTCTGCTCACTACACAAAAATAAATTTCCTGAAGGCATGGGTATGCAATAAATATTCTAGATAATATACCAATAGCTATAAAAGAGTGAAGCTTAAAACCCAGAACACCCTGAAGAACAGCACCTTCTCCTTTCTTCGGAACACAGCCCAGGCCTCTCGCCAAGGGTTTTGGTACAGGTCTTCATGATCTTTGCAGACTTGCAGAAAAAGTTCCCAGATCAACAAAGCTCTGAAATGATCTTATGCTAAAGGAGTAAAACATAAACCTGTTCCTTCCAAACATCCAATTTTGAGTGTTTAGTTTGGTCATGTAGTCCGAAGTATAATAGATAATACATTTTAATTGGACAAATCCTCACCCGAAGAGTTCAATGATAGAAATAAATCTTTTTCTGGCTCTACTGTGTTTGACATAGGCTCAATTCTAATCTCATTTACAGAAGTCTGACCACGACTGGCTGGATTGAAATCGACTGCCTTTTCTAATGTGGAAATAGGATCAGGCCCCATAGCTGCAATTATGAATAAAAATGGTTGTATAAAGTAAGGGTTTAGATTGAAAGGAATCCCACTGACAAACACAAGACTGGATTGCTTATTAGAGCTATTTTTTTCCATTAAGGATTTCTTTAAAAGATACCTTTTCAAAGTTGAAAAAATGAATGCCCTGAAACTTAAAGATTTTACTTTTATGGATGTCCCATGGGAATAATGGGTCAGCAGCCTCATGTCCCTCTTTCAAGGGCTCTGCTACATTGCTGACATTCCTTTGAGCCCCTGCAAGTGGGAACATTATAACACCTCATGGGGATGAATTGTAACCAAAAGCTCAACCTGCAAATGAGAGAAGGATTTAAATCATGCAAATTTTTAATCCAATGAAGAAGCAAAACATCATTTCTAAAACAGAAGATCTAACTTGGAGGCAAACACTGGCTAGAATTAAAATTTGTGCTAAAACAATTTTTTATAGAAAATATACAATAGAGTAGTATTCTTCCATCAAAACCCTTGCAAGATCAACCCCCCAAATCTTTCTAATCCTTTAGTTTCAGCCACTCCCAACAAGCTTTCTTTTAGCCCCTATTTTTTGTAGACTACTGCAACCTTCTCTTAGACTGCTCCCACATCTCCCAGCCTCTTCACAGCAAGACTGCTGTCATTTCTTTGCCCACCCATTTTTCTGAGAGGCTTTTTCATCACATACACATGCAGTCTTCTCTTACTGCATCAAACCAGTGCTCAACTTCTTGCTCACCCTCAACACCTGGGTCCTCTCCAATTATTTACCAATTTATGCTGTCATGATGACTACCACATGACCTTCTTTCCTCACTAGCTGCCAAATCCACCTGTTAATTTTCCCACCCTTTTGACATGCCTTTATGCCTTCTTCTATTCAGAGCAGTCACATACATTAAACAATTTCCATAATTCATGGTATTTAATTTTTTCATTGCAAAAATGTTCTAAGCAGCAGAATCTACTCTTCTAATAAATGCAGGGTATTCAGTTTTTTTCTCTTCTCTTTGGTTGTGAGAATGATCCATTTTATCTCTCTTCCTTCCATAACATCATCATTTCCATAATTCATTAACAATTCAAGTAAAGCCCCTTTGCCTCTTTCTTATGCTCTCTCATGTGGAATCTTGCTGATGTTACGGGATACTGCTATTCTTCTTTCACCACCAAAACAAATCAGGCACAGTCCCTGCTGTTGTTAACTGAACTATCTTTAAACAGACCAGTTTGGGTGCTGTATTAAATGTAAATACAGTATGTTGTACTGGTCCATCAAGCCTCTTGCGTTTTTCATCTTGCTCTGTGAAACTGCATCAGAGTCATCGACTTTCATGAGTGATTTGGAGCACTCCATGAGCAAAGCTCTGGTCTTAATTAATTAGTGCCTAAGTTTTCAAAGCTGTGTGAGCACTCACTGAAATCAGTGGAATCATGCAAATATGGACAAAGGCAGAGAAGCACATAAAGTTATTTGTAGACTCATCCAAGTGATTTTTTTTCCTAAGTGCTCAGTCAGGTTTGAATCAAAATCACATGGAGGAGGCAGGAAATCAGGTCATCAGAGGCATCAAAAACAATGTGCAAAGAGAAAGTTGAAAATTTGAATTTTACAGCTTCCTCATTTCTCATAAATTTGTGCAGTAGTGAGCCCCAAAACATAGAAGATACCAAATCAGTGAAGAGCCGTTGTCCACTGCAATTCATATTATCAGATTTACCCATCTATATTTACTAATAAAGTTGAACATGATTTCCTGTATTTTCTCTGACACTGACTCAAGTGAAGGAATTGTGACTGACATTCCATCAAACCACTCAGCCCACCTCCAACCTTCTCATTTCATCATGCCTCAAAAGCAAAATCAGTACCTCCACGTCAGTAATACTTCCCAAATTATTCTACCTCAAAGAATTCAGTCTGTCCTATGTCTTTTACTGCATTATGCAAGAAAAAGGAAATGAAAGAGCTTTATGCAAGTGAGAAAAAAAGACTATGACCTTGTAAGGCACCATAATCTTGTATCACTACTCCCATACCTTAAATTTGAGAAAATGTCAAGTTTCTGTATCACAGCAATTCGGGCTTTTTCTACTGAAGTATTCAGCAAAGTCTTCCAGAATTTTTAGATGAAACACCCATGTTTATACAATTCAATCAAATTATCCAAGCATCTTTTTCTAGCACTAAAGTCCAACAGAGTGAACCATCTTTGATCTCCACATCTACTTCTATGCATCCTTAACCACCCTTCCCACTCAACATTTCTTATTGGGAACTGTCCCTGGCTGATGCTATTCCCTGCTCCAGACCTGTACAATGTCTGGGAGACTTTTGCTTGGCCTGGGCTAGTCTTGGCCAGGGGATTGCATTAGCAGCGTGGGCACTCACAGGCAGTACTTGATCCTGTGTTCTAGTCCCAATTTATTTACTAATGTAAGCAAAGTCTTACAGATCTCTTAGTTATAGCATAACAAAAACTAAAAAAAATATTTAAAGATACAAAACATAACCTAAAAAATGGTTGGGTTCTTTTCTTAAGGCAGAAAAACAAAGGGTATGTATGTATTTATTGCAGACAAAGTGTCTGTGATTACTTACTCTACAGACTCTAGCAGTTGTGCTCACTTCAAGGAACATTCATCCAACCAAAATGGGTTGTCTCCAATGCCTACTTCTGACTAGACCACCCCTCAGTGAAGTGTGGCCTTTTAGGATGCCATCATTTCATCCTAAAATGCATGTCTAAGAGATGTCAGAGGCATTATATAGATGTTGAAAGTGTCTGGTTTTAAACACAGGTGCATAGACACTGAAAGGGTATTTCGTATCTAATGCAATAACTGTCTAATGTCTAGTAACTCCAAGGGCAAGGGCAAAATTCACAGTGGCCTAAAATTTATGATCGCTTGACTGTTGGAACATTAATTTCCTCAAAAAATCCAGCCATTATGTATTTAGAAAATATCTAAAAGGTGTTTAATGGCTGAGCCAATGCCCCATTGGCTTTTGGTTAACAGTCTTTTCTATGGTGATTTGGAAAGTGTCTATGAGCAGAATTTTATTGCATAAATCCCTCTGGTTTTGAATGAGTATTAGCTGCATACTTTGTGGATGAAAAGTATTTCGTGTTACAAGAGCTACCCAGTATCATTTATCTTCTCTGACTTTCTGAGTCCGGGAAAACAGTGGCAGTCTCAGCAATTTAGTGAGAGCTTCCACTACCTGTGAGCGTTATCTGTGAGGAATTGGGCTGACAAGAGGTGAGGGATGAGGTGCAGATGGACACACAGGTCCTCACCAGTATCTTAGCTTTTTAAAAATAAAATTTGCAGTCAATCAAGGATGTTAGCGAATATATAACTTAATAGTATCTAGATGGAGGCAGATATTTAAGTTCAAAATCCCAACGCTGGAAGTGTTCAAGGCCAGGCTGGATGGAGCTTTGTTTGAGGAACCTGGTCTAATGGAAGGTGTTCCTGTTGATGGCAGAGGGTTGAAACTGGATGATTTTTAAGGTCTCCTCCAACTCAAACCATTCAATGATTCCATGAAAATTCACATCCAAAAAACAGTCCTTTCACTAAGAGAGACACTTGCATTTATAAGAAATCACCTTGTTTGCTATGCAGGTGCTTTAGGTAAACAAAATTAAGTATTGTAGAGCAAAATGGATCAGGTTTCTGCCTTTAGATATCTCGTTTGGTGAAGTTCAATGAGAATTAAAATTTGGCATTACTACCTGTTGGTCAACACATCAAAATGAGCAAGTCTACTGATAGCTCCATGGTTAAGCTGTTCAGAAAACTCAGGTGATGATTCTTTATATATTATTTTTAATTCCATCTCCTCTATCTTCTACCTGAAAATTAAACACAGACTTCCTCCAGAAGTGGAAAACTCAAGTTCTTTTTCTTTGTTCTTTTCCCCCATCAGACAGAAATTCCATGACAGCAGATAATAAAGTAGAAGAACTCAGAATCTATGAGATAGCATTTCCTACCAGATGGGAAAAGAGAAGTCCTAAATCCTACAAGTGTTTCACAGGAAAAAAAAAAGTCATTACATTAAAATATTTAAAAATAATAAATCAATCAGCTAAAAATCAGACGTAATTCTGGACACAGAAATATAAGGCAGTTTTTCACTCCATCTGTATGACTAGAATATTATGAATCACCTATGCATGATCAATGGAATTAAAACTGGCTTTGCCACATATTTCTTTGTAGAGAAAACTTGAAGCTTTCAGGAAGTTAAGATTCATTCTTTTAAATTATGGACACAATTTTCACCTCCAGCAGGCAACTCCAGGTGTGGGAACCTATGGACCTGTTTTCCTGCCTCAGGCTTCTTAAAACTGGAAAAATCTGGAAGTTCAAACACATTTCGCTGCTGTGCTTGAGGCATCTCTCCACTCCTACAGGAGGTTATTCTGGATCTTCCTCCCTGGGGAAACAGCATCAGATTTTGAGCAAAACACATCTAAGTTCCTACCTATCTTCTTCCTTCATTCTTTGTGACATTTTTTGGTGTTCTTTAGCTTCAGGGAAAAAACCTCCCCTGTAGTTTGGCAATGACTCTGACAGGATATCTGTATTTCTAGCAGAGATGAGTGAATAGTAAGAAATTAGGCTCCTATTTTTTTTTAAACCAAAACAGGAATGTCCATCAGAGGGAGGCAGCTTCCACAAAGCTGAGCCTTATTTAAATTCACATCCTGATTTGAAAAGAGCTGCATAACTTAATTGCATTTGGTCTGTCAGTGTAATTTCCATTCTCCAATAACTTGTAACCCTTATAGCATAGACTCTTTTGAAGAGAAGAAATAAAAACACCAGAAAACAAAATCAGAACTCTCCTGCTCTCCTCCCTGGTTGAGGACATGGAATAATACATATTAATAATCTAGAGAGGTGAAAAAGATAAAGAGGATTAATGCATTTTAGAAAACATAAGCCTCTTTTGTTACTTTGGTTTGACTTTGATTGGGAAATTGTGCTTAGGCTAAATTGAGCTAACACGTAATTTGTCAGCTGGACTAAAAATGCTGTAATTGTTCATTTGCTCCTGTCACACAGAAGAAAAATGAAAAGCAAACTTGCCAAAGCCTGGCAGGGTCTCTGGCTTGTTTGAGTTTCTGTGCTGAGGGCTCCCAAGGGGCAGACCAGAGCCATGGCCTGTTGCCATGAAGAGATCACACAGGGGGATCTTTCCACCATCTGCTCATAGTGGAACCACCACCTTGGAAGCTGCCTCAGTTTGGCTCTGGGATATTACAAGAGGAAATGGAAATGCTGCTCTGAGGAACTTGAGTTTTTTTATGCTTAAGTGATGTTTAAAGAGTTCTCCAAGAGTTCCCAGGAGAAGGAAAGAGAAAGGAAAGAAGACCATGTCCTCCTGTTATTGATATGAAGTAGGGAGGTTTCAGAGAAGCACAGACAGGTTTGGTTTGGAAGGAATCTTAAAGACCATCCAGTTCCAACTTCCCTTCCATGGGCAGGGACACCTTCCACTAGACCAGGTTGCTTAGAATCCCATTTGTCTGGGCTGGAACTGTCACAGAAAGTCCGTCTGAATTTAACTAAGCCACATGAGATGTTCACTTGTTAAGCCCTGCAAGTGACATGTTTGAGACAGCACAGATAAAATGTGGCAGCAACGTCCACTGCTGACTTGCAGTTTAAAAATAGCTTTCTGCTGGTGGTAGTTGGCAAACTCAGAGAGTCCATGAGGGCTCTCAGTGCAGGCAGATTTTAGGGTGAGTACATAGAGGGCCATGGGGTATCACTGATAACAATATCACCATGTGTGGCAGTATCACATTTTGCAAACAAGTCATGGGTATCATCAGCCATCGTGAACTGCTGGCTGTAACTGCCAAAGTTGGACTTTGAAGCTATACCTTCATTACAGAATTAATAAATTTAATAGTTCCAAGGCCCAAGCATCACCTCAGTCAATGCTGTCACACTCCAGAACCACCAATGTCAAGGGGTCTCCCGGGTGAGTTCTACTTAGCTGGAGAGATGCACAAAGGTCCCTCATGGTGGTAAACACTCTGCCGGCAGGAAGACTAAAAGGGATCCCCAAGAAAAATATGTGCCCTCAAAGAAGTCAGAATCCTAAAGCTTCAGAGAAGAAATTCAAAATGAAATAAAAAAATATTTTGTGTGTATCTTGGAAGAAGGAATTTTTGGTAGACAAGGCCTCTCCCTGTTCATGGAACAGTTGCATAGGATTTTGTGCTACTTGTTCAAGACGACAAAGATGTTTTGTTACTGCTTTCTTGCTGCTCTTTGCATGTAGGAGGAAAGCAAAGAACAGAATAACTGCACATTTCTATTCTTCTGTCCTCTGTTCTTTTTCCTAATTGTTCCTCCTCCCTCCTTCAGCCATCATGGGCATAGCAGCAATCAGCAAACATATGTGCTCTTAAAAGGAGGAACAAGGTCAGCCCCATCCCAGGCTGAAAGCTGCAGGCAGGGAGAGATCTTTCAAGGAGAGCTGGGCCTGCCACTGCTTTGACCTCCACTCAAAAATGCTCTTAGCCCATGACATGGGGTGCCCTGAAATTGTTGTGAGCTAGAATATTTACATTTGATCTCTGGCTTCACAGCTGATGGCTTTTTGTTATTTTGAAAGTGCAAGATATAAATTAATAAAACTCATATGAGCTGCTAAGATTAGCTACATTGTGTAGATAAATAGATCAGATAACAAAATTGCATGAAAGAGAAAGCATAATTTCTGAATATGCCCTCTGTTACACAACACTCACCTACAAGATTTGGAGTCTTGAAACAAACCTTCTCATTCAACCATTCTGTTTAAGAGTTCCTGTTAGTTTCTGTCATCTTTCATCAAATTCCGTTCAGATTCAAATTCCCTGTACTGCATTTTTAACTTGAAGGCCAAGGCTTTCTTAAAGCAACAAACAGTTTGAAAGAAACCCTGAGAATTAAGATTATGACTAAAATTTCACAGTGTCACAGAATTACAGAATGGGTAAGGCTGGAAGGGACCTCAGTGGGTCATTTGGTCCAACCTCCCTGCTCACACAGCGTCATCCTAGAGGATAAAAGTCTGGCAGTTTCCCTAGAGGTTTCCCTACAAGTTGTGGCAAGAAATGTTGAGCTTTAAACCGCATTGGTTGAAAAGAGAAATTCTAACCTTGACTTGTTTTGTAGTTCTCACTCAGCATAATACTGAATAATACTGTTCAGTCATTGAAAGTTATGATTTTCTTATGCTCTTTTATTTGTGGTACACATAAAGAATTGTCAGATTATAAAATCACAGAGTCACAGAATTGTTTGGGTTGAAAGGGACTCTAAAGATCATCCAGTTCCAAGTCCCCATGGCCAAGGACACTTTCCACTGGATGCAGAGAACTATGTGACACACTCTTTTTACTGATCTTAGATTTTTATAGTACACCTCCAAGATGCATCTCTTTAAAGATGCACACTAATAGATTCAAGAAATTTAAGCAGTATTCACCATGTTTCTACTCATGTCCTTCTAATCACTTTACTCTGGGGTTATTGTTGGACAAGGGACTTGAGACAAAAGATGTGGAAATAAATATTAAGTGAATTTTTCTAATGACCTTGGACTTTTGCTGTGAGTGCCACACACATGTGCCCATTATAATCATGTGAGCCTGTAGGTTTAAATTACTCTGAACACTTAAATCAGGCTGAAATATTCAGCGAGCTCTAAGAATTTCAACAAAACTACTTCCAAGATTTTAAGTAGTCTGAACATTATCTTTGTCTGGCTGAGTTTTATCTTAATGGAAGCTCAAATTAAAAAAAAAAAAAAAAAGAAAAACATAGAGCCTTATTTGGAGGATTTTTTTTGAAACAAAAAAGCCTTAGGTGAGAACAATATATTTGGGGGAGGAGAAAGTCAGATGTAGTAGGGATAGTCGATTATAAATGTAAGGAACCTGATGACTTTGGATCAAGCTGATGTTGAAGCACCAGATTTAACTGCAGTGCTGTAATAAATCAAATTTGCAAATTCAGGAGCTAACTTCTGCTCCAGCTTGGGAGTTACAAAGTCTGTTGCCCATATTGCTTTTAGTGTCAGCGGATCCAAGGTATCTTCTTTCCATCCCACACCTATGGTTTTTATTACCTCCATGGAAGGCAGAATGTCTAGAGAAGGTCATAAAGGAACCACAAGGTCCAGCTTCTTCTGGGAGACATGTCCTGAGACACCTCATAGCATTCCTCTGACCCTCAACATATGTGGGTGGACAGGAATTTTCTTTTTTTCATGTTTTGTTTATATTTATGAAAATCCAAGGCATATAAATCAAGTCCCTGTTCAAGAGACAGGCAGCAAAGCACAGGCATATGGGAGAAGAGAGATGCTGGCTCATTTCACCCCACACAGATTGAGGCCCAAAGATAGATCCACCTGGCTCCCCATGGTCCTGCCAGCCATGTTAGATCACCTCTGTGGGGTGACCAAGTACTTTTTAAAAGGCATTGTGGGTACAAACACCTAATGATTGAAAAAACATAAGCCTAATGATTCAGGCAATAAACCCAACTTTGCATTTCTTGATTAAATTCATCAAATATTGACACTGCACCGACATCCAAACATATTTTAAAAACCAAACATTGGCTGAGGACAAATTACTGTGTATTCGTGAGAGATAACTGCACCAGGACAGTGAATGAAGAGGAATTGGATTGAAAGCTGGTGGCCTTTACAGATAAATGAGCTGATACAAGCAATTTGGGTTGATACCAAGTCATGGCATTGTACAGTAAAGGAAACAAAGGACAAGTGAAAAAAAGGATTAATTTAATTGCTTGGAGTGAGAATGTAGCCTTTTCCTGGACTTCAGAGTGATAATTGAGAATAAGCTCTCATTTGCCAAATATGAGCCATGTAATCCTGACAAGAAATCCTGAGTTTGCTTTGCATTTTTCCAGCCTTTCCTCCACTCCCTTTCTACTTTTTCTAGTCTGAGAATATCTAGATGCCTGATATTCCATTAATGAATCACTTTAAACCATAATTTCCTGCTTTGACACAACAGGACTGTGTCAAAGTCTATGCTTCTACTGTCCCTGTATCCACTTTGGCTCTTTCTGAAGGCTGGCCCATATCAGGGGTCAGACATCATGATGGGTGTGCACTGTATTTACTAGGGAAAGCAACTAAAAAATCAGTAGCAGTATTTTCCTAAGACTTTTCTCAGTTTTATTACGGGCTACTCACCTTCTTAGAGTATCTACTTCCCAGTCAGAGCACAGTGTAAGAATGGTCTTTCTGTGAGACAAAAATTACTATCCAAGGGCATCAGATCAGTTGATGACACTTTCATCACTTACAGCAGGATCAAAATTGCTCCCAGAATTGTTTACACTTGTCTATATTCACCCTCCACAGTCAGGGATTGGGAGCCAGCGTGGGAAGGGGAGGGAACAAGAAGGTTGTTTCACCAGAAGCAGCTTTATTAGCAGTTTAATGCTATTTTCAGTCGCAGTGACCGAGGTTTCTCTGGGAACATTTGGGGGCTATGCAGGAGCACATGTAGGTGCACCTACAAGTTCACAGAGCAGTGAAACAGCCATGCCCACGTGGTGTTTCCAAGCCTGGCTGCTGTGCCCGTGGGATTTGGTCTGTGTTATTGCACTGGGTTCCTCTGAAGGGTTGTGAGCCAGCGGCAAGGAAGGAGTTTGCTGCTTGGCCTTTTCATCACTGCTGAACATCGAACAAACTGCAAAACCAGTGGGGAAATAAAAGTGAGATTGCACTTTTCCTTAGGAGCAGCTGAATGTACACAGGGGATGGTGCTGGGCAGGTAAGGATAAAGTAAGGAGGAGGAGGAGGAGAAGGAGGAGAAGGAGGAGAATGTGGAGAAGGAGAGAGGTTGAAGCAGGGCAGGCACTTCAGAGCTTTAACTGCTCCTGCTCCAGCTTCGCTGCTCTGTGAGCAGCTTGAAGAGGTAAATCCATCTCTAACCTCTGGCTGACTCCCAGCCTCCTCCCACTGACTGAGTCATTACAAAATGGATTTTGCTTCCGCTAGTTTGTCACTTCCCTTCACTCTTGCATAACGTGCAAGTGCATTAGGAATTACTACTCACTCTGCAAGGAAACACATGAGTTTCTTTTTAACCCACCAAACTCAACCCACAGAGCAGACAGTCATACACTGAGGGTAAGGGAATGAACCGTCTTCATTCACTGCTCCAGCATTTCCCACCCCATATTTCTCAGCAACTGAGAGTTATCCTGTTGTTTGATTTGGCTGGTTTTGCTTGTCCTGGAGAAATTTGTGCTTATAAAATCACAGAATCATGGATTGGTTTTGGGTTGGAAGGGATCTTAAAGCTCATCTAATTACAACCCCCCTGCTATGGACAGGGACTCCTTCCACTAGAGCAGATTACTCAGAACACCATCTACCCTGGCCATGAACACTTCCAGGGCTGGAGCTTCTCTGGACAATCTGTTTCAGTGTCTTACCACTCTCACAGTGAAGAATTTCTTCCTAATACCCTGCTACTGAAGTAGCCACCATGTTTTCCAAGGTAAATATCCTCCTACTCATGAATATCATCACCTCTTTTTTAGGAAAGGGATTTGCTTTTGCAAAAACTGCTTTAAACATACAGCTTATGTGACCTTATTCCATTTTTGTCAGTTGTTGGTGCCAGAAGGGAGAGGTGGTTTTGCTGCCAGGTGACAGTATTGCCCAGGGAAGTCAGTTTAGTGGCAGGAGAGTGAGCTGGAAGCTCTTTGCTGAAATTAGCAGCAGCTCTCTGCAGGGTGGCTGGCAGGAGGGTCCTGCTGGGCAGCCAGGCTTTCCCTGTGCCAGGTGTCATAATGTCTTTCCTGGACCTGGTGGGATGATCCTGAAGGAAGCAGGGTGAGAGGGATGTTAAATTTCTGCTCTAACTGGGAGGAATTGAAAGAAGCTGGAATTGCAGGGGATTTTCCTGGCAGGAGTGTTTTGCACAGAGCTCTGTGACAAATCTCCTGTTACTGGTGGGTTGCAGGTCCAGGGGCTGCAGCTGAGGCAGAGAGGGGACTGTCAGAGGGCTTCTGCTGCTGCCAGTGGTGTGACTCCCTGGATCAGCTGACCTTTAAGGATAAACAGAAGGGCATCTGAGACACCTTGTCGAGGGGCAAGGTGGAGGAAAGGAAAAGGATGCCCATGCCAGGGCTATCCGGGGCTTCGGGACATCCTGCTCCAGCATGAGTAAGCATTGCTTCGTGGCAGCTAGAGTCAAGATCTATCTCTAAGTTTAAACACTACCTTTAATCACTGCAGCATCCTACCACTGTGTGTTTGCTGGATCCTGTTCATAAAATATTTATCAAGCTGTTTCTGCATCAATGAGGCCTAAACCACAATGAAAGAGGAAACAAAGACTTTAATAAGATAAATATTTTTCTATCATTCATTAACCATCATTTTCCTTGCTGCATAAAAAATATATTATCTTTTGGAAACAAACAGATGTAGAAGACACTGGGCTTCCACAGGAAAAAGTCATTATTTGTCACAATTTAAGATTTGCTATAGCAGGTGTGTGCAATAATGATCAAAGGGAATATCCTAAATTCTACAAGATCTTGTGATAGATTGGACTAATATTATTAGGGATTTATCTCCACTAGAGATGCCAGCTAATGGCCACGACCAAACTCTATTAAGATATTACATGATTGTTTTCCAATTGCATAAGATTCAGTTTTCAGAGGAAGGGAATGCAGCAAGATAATTTCAATAGCAAAGTTACACCGAGGAATGTGATTAGCCAAAAGAAAGGCTATTTCAACTCTCACCAACTATTTCTGTTACAGAGGATGGCCAATTCCCAGAATTTATTCTGTTGTCCTTTCTATAGTCCAAGCTACTGGAACATGGGATGCTCAGCTGTTGGGGTTTTTTTTTTTCTTCTTTTTCTTTTTTTTTTAAATGCATGAAAAGCTTTGTTTCTAGCTCTTACTGATGCTTGGAAAAGTTTGCATATGTGAGTGCCTGAGAAAATAGGACAGATGAAAATAACTCCGTTTTTTCTTTGGTTCTGTTTTGTTGCTGCTATTTAACCTCATAATTTCAGCAAATCTTCCAACTCCAGTCACAACTCAAAATCACCAATATTGCTTATCATGGTACCTGAAGATGTTAACTATAACTTCTGTCTCAGTTATATTGACACAGATAACATAGAATGTTAAAACTCCAGATAAAAAGAGGCTTCAGAAAAAAATTCGTATCTTGCCGGAATTTGTGTACAAGTGAAATCTAATTCTTCTGGTGTGCCTTGTTCCTCATAGCATCTAAATGTAAACACAGTGAAAAATCACATCCAGATGTTTAAAAATATTAAATAATCAATATTTTTGTTGCTTTTCATTCTTACATAACTTCATATTTTTAAAAGGCCTAAAAATATAGACAATATATTGCAATTATTTAGCTGTTTAACCTGATCTTTGTATAATTTGTGAGAAAAATATTATTACATGCCCAGTTCTAAGGAGGACTAGTTTCTTTTAATGCATTTTTTGCCGTGTGACTAAAATATTGTGCAGAGATGAACCAGCACCTGCTTTTTGGTAGAAAGTTATGTTTCTCCCCTTGGGTCTATCTAGTGAATGATATCCAGAGACCCGAGAAAAATTGTGATTGGGATTTTAATTGAGAGATTTGCCAAGGTTGAAAGCATGTTTTAAATTATATGGTGAAGGAAAGAACCATCAAATTCCTCCACTGGCTAGTACTATAGCTGTGTTTGGCATTTACAGTGTGCAGTCAGGCTTGGAGAGATAAACCTGGAAAATAATGAAACAGAAAAGAGTTATCTATCATCTGTGTTTCATTGATTGCTCAGAAATAGCAAGGCTATGGTTAAGTTGAACATGTGGGAAAGGAGTACGCATTACTCTTCATCAGTGTAAAAGATCAGCAGTGTGGATGGGTGATTTCTGATGTGACAGTCTCAGTGCCAGAGCAGTTACCCTGATAGGAAGCAGAATCAAATGAGTTTGGCTTTAGATGAAGTAAGCAGATATAAGACTTTTCCATTTAAGTGGAAAATAAAGCCCAGTGTAAGCTGGAGTAAAGGTTTCTGGAGGCAGTTAGCTCTGCATAAAGCTACTGTGCAGCTTGCAAGTGTGGCTTGGCCCAGGCAGACATGGAACAAATACAGTAGGGAAGTTGTATGAACACTGTTGTTGGGAAAGACAAACAGACAAAACCCATAATCTGTGGATGTCCCATCCCTGGAAGTGTTCAAGGTCAGGTTGGATGGGGCTTAGAACGACCTAGTCTAGTGGAAGACGTCCTTGCCCATGGTACAGGGGTTAGATGACCTTTAAGGTCTCTTCCAACTCAAGCCAGTCTATGACTCCATGATAATATTATTTGATGACTAAAAATACAAAGAATTTCACATGGGGCAGGAGTCATCTTTTGTACATCCTTCCTATTTGAAATCCAGATGCATCTGTGCTCCAGTTTAGCAGAGTCTGAACTCATATGAACTATCAACTTTTATTTACTTTTTTTTCATGACTTGTAGTTAGGTCTCACAGAAAGTTTTTATTTTTCCCTATTTCTTACTATAACACCAAAATATCATTTCAAGTTTCTGAGCAGCACTCCACAGAAGACCTAGCAAAAAACTGCAAAGAGGGTGGAATCAGAAGAGTGGAGCACATTCCTGATCCCATGTGTTTCATGAGTGCACACAAGAATCCCATGCCTTAACCTTGTGGTCAAACATTTGCTGCTATAATGCTCAGTTTAATTCATTTATAGCAAATGCTACATACACCAAAATCAGCAGAAACATATTGAGTTTAATGGAACTTAGACTCAGGTTGTGCCAAATGAAGTTAATTTCTGAGAGCCATACACTTCTTTGGCCTCCATACACCTTGGACTCCAAACACATGCATACATTTCTATTAATTTTTGTGGTTTTTTAACAATAACCAAACAATCCCACATGCCTTAGATTGGCTGGGTCAGCATGTTTTAAAAAATTTGAGATCTACAGAGAGTCAACATAATCTGAGTCTTTTAGACAAACTGCAGCAGAAGAAACTGCCATGATTTCATTTCTCAGTATTTTTCTTCATATTGCATTAAATGACCCATGACTTTGATTAAATTGAAAATTTAATGTATTGGCATTTTCAATGCCTTCAGATTTATATTTTTCATGGTTTCTATTTATGTTCCACTTTTGCTTTATTATATTTCTCGGAAAAACTCATTTCAGAGGGCTCTACCATCTGCCATACAATGAAATCCAAATATCAGGGAAGCTACAATTTCTTTGCTTCTTCAAGTCAGGTGGAAACAGTTATTGTACCTGTCTACTCCAAAGGGGTTCAGGAGGTTTGGGCCCATCTTCTCTGAGCTAGAGAGAGATACCAATTTAATTTTTTTTTAAAAAAATGTTTATATGTGAGGAGTCAAATACCTTCTGAGAATGCAGGACTCCATTATGCCTTGCAGCAAGGCATACAGGGAGTCACAGACACCACCTGCTAAACAAGGACTTGTTTTTCCAGTGTTTAAAATGATTGCCAGAACTGCTGGTTTCCACAGATATGTCCCCATGCCTGCACATGTCTGACCCTTGAGTTGGTTTTTCTACAGAAGGTTCAGTAAAAATACTTGAAGTGTATATGAAGAAAACAGAGAGCAATACAGCACTGTGTATAGGTGGATGTACCTATTGCCTCTAAAGGGCATGGAAAACTAGGATCTGTAAGTCCTGGACTCTGAGCCCTTGACATTTTAACCTTAAACATCTTTATTTTTGAGTAAGGAGAGAGTCCTTGGCTTCCTACTGGCAAAGGCAACAAAGTGTGTCTTTATTGCAAGTACAAATGGGACACTGAACAGGTCGGCCACAAATAAAAATAGCTGTGCTGTACCATGGGAGGAAGAGAACAGAGTATGAACCTTAATTAACTCCTTCTTTAAGTATCAGGCAGCAATCAGCACAAATTATGGAGTAGGAGCTTTTGGTTCTTGAAAACATGGAGTCTTTTCTTCCCTGCTTCCTCCTCCATCCACAGCTGCAAGAATCCAGTTGAGATTAAGAATGTTGGGTTTTTTATAGCACTTGTAAAAATCAAGTCCACAATCAACTAGACAAAGAAAACCATCATGAAAAGAAGCAAACATCCGGCCTCGGTGTCTGCATGAAATGCTGGCTGGAATGTAGCCTCTCCTGCACAGCTGAGAGCCTGCTCAGCAGTCTGAGCGGAAGGAGCTGGCAGCCTTCAACTAGCCCTAATGAGCCTCATCAAACAAACAAACAAAGAGGCTTCACAAATTAGTACGAAAGACAAGTGTTGGATGATTCTTATGGGTTTGTACAGCACATATGTCCCCCATTGCCTCTGGAGGTGGGGGGGGAATCTGTCCTAACATTACCCCTCTGAATGTGGGGCAGCTGTTTTAAATGGGACATTCACTCTCCTCCTGCTGCCTCAGGGGATAAGTCCCTTGACTCTTTGGATAAGATAAATCATATCTTGAAGTGACTGATGATAATTACGTGTTCAGATTCTTTGTACTGTTGTTGTCTTCGCCCATGCATTGTGAAAAGGTCTCCAGTTCACAGGGACATTGCAAAGATGAGGAGCACAACCCATCAAGTTGGGTTTCAAGGACACTATCCCACATTGACTTATTGTATTGCAGATCTGCCCGAGGTGTACCTCTTCCTCCTAATAAAACATCTCATGTCAGAAAAAAAAAAAGTTATTTCAAAAATTTGCAACACAGCTAGGGTTATCTGTCTCACTCAGCAAAGGACCATATTCCTCAGAAAAACTTGCACCTGAAAATATGGAAGAAGCAGTATACGTTTTGCTATGACAAAGTTTCCTTCCTGTGGCAGAAACAGCAAAAGCTGTTTATTAAATTCCTTTTTTCCCTAAAAACCACTCTGGCTTGTAGTAAGAACAGAGCCTAGAGAATGATTCTTACATGAAATCAAACTGCACAATTCTGTCTAATTATTTACCCTTGGAAGGCGACTTTCTAGTCTATCTTTCGGTACATTTTTTTTCCCTCACTGTGATTCTTTGCACAATTGTCCTCATGACAAATATCAGTTCATCTGGGGACAGTCCAGTCTGGAGTGTTTGGATCAAGAGCCTTTTCCAATAAGCTGCTGCTCCTACCTTAATGAGAACAAGAGCCCTTTGACAACTACAGGGCTTTCAATAGCAAATACAGCTTCTGTAAAGCACACTCAAGCCTCTCCTTACTTAGGAATAAACTGTCAAATTTTATTTCCCTCTAGTTAAAAAACAGCCCAAATACTTCAGTGTTTGCATAGAACAACAAGGCTTTGTTTCAGTCTTCAGTGTTCTCTCAGCAAGAAGTGCTGAGAAGGCTTCTGGGGAGGAATCTCGGTTATCCTGCACTGCAAAGGGGACTGAGACCACTCAAATAGGATTTTTTCTGTACAAAACCGAACAAGAAAATTCAAATCCAAGATACTGCTGAAATGCTCCAACCACATAAAGTCCCTTGGACCTGGCTAGATCTAAACCAGAGCAAAACCTTCTGAACTGTAAAGGTGGAGGTTGTTGCATCCTCAACACCAACACGTCACTCTATGCATCTGCTTCTGCCAGACCCCATCACCTGTTAGTGTAGGCGTAATCCAGTCATGAGTGAGGGCAGTGATGAGGAAAGTGGAGATTGGAGTCTCAGGTAATGTCAAAGAGGGCAGGGAAGTTACATCAGCAGGATGACATGGTGATGGGTCTGTAAGGGAGATTAGCAAGGAAGAACAACAGGAAAAGGCTGCAGGGTTGGAGATATCTGAACAAGCCAACACTGCATCTAGATCTGCAACCACACCAGATACCTAAATTAGTCTGGGAGCTATGGGAGGAGAAGAAAGGTTGACATGTGATATGCAGAGCTTGGAGAAATTGGCTCCTTACCCTACTTCTCTCATCTTTCTTAATGGAGAAACTGCAAAAGCAGCTGGAGGTTTCACTCTCAGGCCCTGCTGACAGATGCTCTCAGGGCTCCAATCCATCTCACCCTGGGGTACACAGCATCCTTGGTGCTGTACCTGAGTGCATTGCACAATGCTGCAGATCATTCCTTCCTTCATCTGCTACTTTTTCTAACTCATCTCTTGTTTTCCATTTTTCCCTGGTAGCTTATATTCTGCAACAAGATATCACAGCACACTCAAATGCGACTGGACTTTGTTACTCTGAAGAAAATTCTCAGATGTTATTTTACTCAAACCTTTCACATCAGCGTCTCAAACTATTGCATCACATCATACAGACAACTCACCCCAGTGCCTTTAGCTACAACTAGGGACCACAGACCTTCCCACAATATTACAGCCATTTATTTTATTTCACCTTATCACACAAATTTTTAATTTCTTTGATAAAAATGTCTCCCCTTTTAGTAAAGTAAAAAATTAAAATAGACCCTTGTCCTTTGGTTGCTTCTATGCAATCCCCTTCTCTATGCCGGTGGAGTTTTCTTTTTCCTGGGACTTTTATCCCTCTTTAGGAAACTGTTCCTTTTTTGATCCCACACCAGCAGGATGACAAGCATTTACTTTTGCCTGAGTTTTCAGTTTCTTCATGAACACACTGCAGCTTCTCTAAGACTTAGCAAATATTGCAAGTAGTCAGCCAATATTTGCTTTTCTCCAGACTCCTTAACTTATGGCCAAAACTGGATAAGTGCAAGATGCCACGTGGGTGTTTATTTTTAGCAGAGGATCCACCATGCTATGTTGTTTTGTCATTTATACCACCTTTATTCCAGAGCACATCGGTGCCAGAGCAGAATCCAGCTCATTTTAACTGAATATACCAGGCATACAGGACATATTGACCTCACTAGTTAACAACAGCGGCTCCTGGTTTGTTAATTCATTGATCATTTCTTATTCTGTCTCTATCACTCATTGATTATGTAATAAAAAATTCAGACCCTGAAAGCAGCATCTCTGCAGGAACACTCCAGCATGGGAAGCTATGTTTAAAACCTCTTCTCTTACATAGAAATGTTAGAACAGTCCCCCATTTATCATTGAAATGTAAGGAAAAAAGCTTTTACTGTGAATGTGACAAACCATGGGACAGGGTTCACAGAGAGCCTGTGGAGTCTCCACCCAAGAGGTTTTGGAGACACCCAAAAGCCCACCCAAAACCTGAACATAGCCCTAAACAATGTTCCAAGCTGATCATGCTCTGAGCACAGGCTGGACCAGATGACCTCCAGAGATGTCTTCCAACCCTGACCCTCTTGTGATTCTGGGAATTCTACATGCTATGTGTACAATGCACAAAATAAATGCTTTAGTTTGCTTCCTGAGGACTGGAACCTTCCCCTTTGAATTGAGCCTTCAACAGTAACAAGCAAAGACCTGACTGAGGGTACATCCACAGCACAGTGTCATCTAGACATAGTTCAGCTAGGATGGGGATTACTGTATTCTAAAATAACACAGAACCACTTGTCACACCTCTGGACCATCTTCTGTGTGACTATGGTAAGGGAAGGGCTGGGACAACAGAGAAGCATTATCCTGCCACCATGGATTAGCTATCTACAGCTATGGACTGACACGGAACCTTGGCTGACACCTGTGTCTCTGGGTTACAAGGTACCTAGAGTGAGATTCTTCTCTAGGTGACCTTACATGTTTGTATAATACACTTCTCCTTGTAAGAGGCACTCTGTTGTCTGTGTCAGGATTTAGTAATTCAGCAGTTTTTTAAAGGTCAGATCTGGAATTAAGCCTATTAATAAAAGCGTAGGCAATGCATTGCAGGCTAAGTGGTAATTTCAATTTAGCATCAACCTGAGGGCACATGCCTCATCCTTTTAGCTGGCTAAATTTATCATTAATAGAAACACTGAAGTAAACGAGGTCATTGCTGGAGTGGAGGGATCTACCATCAACATCAGATGATGTGCATAATTCCTGAGGCTCCCAGAGAAAGGGCAGTCAGTTTAACATGGACACATAAATAAATGCAATGGGGTAGCTTTTGAGACTAAAAAGAATGGAGAGTGTTAGCTTTGCCTTAGGCAGCAAGTGGTTCCAGCTGAATGTTTTTTGAGATTTCTCTTAATAAATCTACTGCCATGACTTAAAGTTTAATATTACCCACATAAACATGTCCTTTTCTTTTTTTTTCCGATATTTTCATAAGACCATTTGCTGCCTCAGTCCAGCAACAGAAGTATTGACTTAAAAAAACCCTGGGGAAACAGCCTGTAATACCAGAACACACGAAAGAATGGAAATACCTTCCTTCTGCAAGTGGAAAATCGACACAAAGGGCTAGATTTGCTCTTTTTAAGCAGGGAGCAGTGGAGGGTTACTCTGCAGGCAACAGAGAAAGGCAGATATGTCCCAAAATCAGATCTTAGTTGAATTCAGCTTCCTCCTAAATCCCTTCTGTCACTCACTGATGCCTGCAGGCATGACAGGAAATATAAATTCTGCCAGCACAGGCACCCCAGGTAGACGCTAAAATGAGGTGTGGGTGAATTTGCACCTAATAGTTTGCTCCAGTTGTCACAGCTTGGGATAGCTGAGTAATTAAACAAGGTTTTCCAGATTCCTGGTTTACATGTCATCCATAAAAGAGACTTCTTGACCCTGAAATAAACAAAAAACTTCTCTGCAGCAAATCACATCTCATGCCTGTCAGTCAGCTCAGATGGTATAATCAGCGTTTCCCCTTCAAATTTGTAATATAACAGCCAACAACCATCTTTAATACTAAGATATAGGTGTCCACTGTAGTCAAAAATAGTATTTTGCTTTTGAAATCCACTGTGTAGTGTATAATCAAGAACTAGACCTTTGTATTGTACTGATAGTGAGGTATTTCATGGAAAAAAAACATCCCTTGACTGCAAATAATGTATTTTTTTTTGCAGTTATAATGACAAGCATTTTAAAATGCATTGTTTGGAGTTCCCCAAGATCTCCCTGAGGATATTCTGCCTAGACTGACATCCTGTCCCTGGAAAGTTTTAAAGGAAATGAAGCTTCACACTTCTCAACAGGAGAATGTTTCAGTTGAATAAGTGCAGCAAATTCACAGCCCAGGAGTTTCAGTAGAAGCACCAGTGATATATACAGAAAGTCCTGTCTCTTCAAAGTTTTGCACCGGTTTATGAGCACAAAAATGTGTTCCCCAAAATTGCTAAGATTGTGTATAAAGGTAGATGTCTACTTTTTTTTTTTCTTTCTAGATTTAAAGCTGGGCTGGCAATCACGTCCCTCATGTGATGGAAAGTTCCCTGTATTTTGAGTTAATATTTAGTCCTTCCTATTATTTGTAAATGTGGAAGTGAAGGATGAGCTCATGCCTAGTGCACAGAGGAGTTGAATTTATTTTTACACTTTTATTCTGAATTCTGCTGAACCTTAGTTATTCACAGACCTTCATCTTCACCCAATCTTCACCTGCTAATGAGCACGAGAACACTACTGACACTGCCAAACATGGCTGGAACACAGGCATAACCTTCAAAACTGAGCAGGCAGCGGGATTGGAGAGAAAATAGGAATGATGACTACAGAGGACTTGATCAAGATGCTGAGTTATTCCCTAGGGTGAGTACAGTGAACTTCAACTTTACTTTTTACTCTAAATGGAACAGGAGGGAAGGAAAGTAACAGTGCTGTAATGAGCAGTACTAAAATTTGAGAGTACGTAGTGATTAGGATTAGTTCTTAATCAGTTACCTTGTATGTATAATGGGAATACACACAAATTGGAATTGTCTTGATTCTAAATACGTCTGAACAAAACAAGGCAGTTGTATCCCACACTGAGGCTCCTTCTGAAGTTCATTCAAAATTCATTCAGGCAAAGAGTAATTACTCTAATTTTGTTAAGAGATTTCTACCCAAATGAGTCAACATTCATGGTAACAAAGGGCTTTCTATTTCTATTTGCATCAGGGCTGTGCACTAGAATTAAGATTATGGAGAAACTGTTACTCTTTTCCCAAACATAGCATTTAGCAGAAACCAGAAAATGAGAAAACTCAATTGTTAAGACACTAGCCATATATACCTGGACATGTGGGTTGAACAATATGCCAGACTATTTCCTTGCCAGACTGCCCTATTGTATTTATCTGCTGGAAGATAGATGGCAAGTATCAGTGGGATCTCCTACTTACTGGCTTTTCCCCAACCTTTATGCTGGTACAGGTTCTCTCAGTTTTCTGGACATACCTTACTCCATCATAAAAGTTGTAATCATATAAAAAAGCCTCAGAAATAGTATTTTACTCCAAGCATGATGTAATGAAGTAATTGTTTCATTACATTTTTTTTTCTGTTTTTATTTTTCTAATGACAATGTGCATAGATGAGCACATCAGGACTATGAAAAAACTTCATTTCCTAAACTATACTTACCAAAGTCTCCCATGAAATTGAAGCCAGGGTATTACTCACCAGAGCAAATTGTCCATTTTCCAGGAAGGATTTGATTAAGACAGATTTATTACTAGGTCCCAATAATGCCTGCAACAGTAAGAACTGAATGTTAATGACTGCCAGTCAGTTTGAATTAACCTGTCTTGGAGGAATTCGAGTCAGTTAGGATCTCAATTTATAATTTGACTTAATGACAGTGGATTTGGCTTTAAAATCATCATCCAATATGTTGATACTTGGATACTGCAGGAACAGAGATCTAAAAAAATCTGATTTGATCACAGCAATATGAATACATTAAGAAACCATATGTAAGAAACTGCACTGACACCACAGACGTAAGGAAGACTTTAAAAACTTTTGAGGAGCCCTAGGGTATTCCTGGTCTCCCAAATGTGTTTCAGAGGGGTGCCTGCCTCCCATGGGTTCTGCTAGTCCTGTGTGAACAGCTAAAGACTTCATTGGTGTCACCTACCTACCTGAGGGAAAGTGGATCAAGCCTTGTTTATTTACTGTAACATTTCTTCCCTTGTGAAATAAATGTTAATTGGACAGTGGGAGTATATTGAAGAGCTGTTAACCGGGGGTCTCCACAAGGATCTCATCTTTGCTTCTCTGCTTCTCCCTTTCTGCTGTTTCACCCACAGACTTGTAACACTGTGTCACATCAGGAGTCTGATAAAAACCCAAAATAAAATCTGTGACATGCTCTATCAGAATGGAGCATTTAAGTGAATGATCAACATCAATTATTTAAGGTAATGACAGCAAGTAAGCAGTTAATCAGTACATAAGCCTGACTAAGCTGGATTTCTAGCCAAAGCTGTCTCTCTCCACATACACTTAGAACGAAGGCACAAAACCCTCCCAATCCTCATCTTCCACTGCATCGCAACATCTTGCAGAAAATGCAATCTTAACCCAGCTCCAAAGCTCCCACTGAGATATTCAGCGTACCCCACGGTGTTAGCACACCCACCTCTCCTCACTCTAGTGCCTGAGTCAAATGCAGAAAGTGTGCTGAAGCTGAAGAAGTGAAATAGGACATTGTTTAATACACACCTGTAGTTGCTGAAGTTTTTCCTGTTCCAACCTCTTGATTCCCTTTTACCACTCCTAATCACAGCAGCAGGATTGTTAGAAAAAGGGGACCTGTAATTTCTACAGTGTCCATTCTGGTGCTCTTCTGAAGGCCAGCTTTGGGATAACACTGTTAGGAACTTTGTGTAGGTAAAACACATCGGGACATCAGTCTGTCCTCAAAACAGAACTAAGCTGTCCATATACACTCATATTCCAAGTGCCTCAATCTATGTGAAATGGTCAAATACTCTCTACAGCATGAACTCACTTTGCCTATCATTAATATCTTCTTGAGACATTAGTTATCACAGTTCGTGAAAGTGAAAAAATGTCTCTGTAACCACAGTTATACACTAAGATTCAGAGTTTTCTAAGGGAAACGGACTTAAAATCTACACTTCAATAGCAGAGAAAAAGCGATGCAACTTGGCATACCATCTGCCAAGTGCCTTGTTACCAAATATCATCTGAGGGGGGAAAAAAAATGCAATGGGTTTATGTATAAATAGAAGATGTCAGTTTGGAAGCTTGTCAAACCAGCAGTTTTCAGAGGAACTATTTGTAGAAGAAAGATGTCAGCTTCCAATTTTATTTTGGTTCTTCTGTTGAAGATGAATCTTAGAATTGATGTAATTTTTTTATTCTTTGTAATTAGAGAGCAATCAGATTCTTTTTATGATAGTGTTTTTTCCTCCTTCACAGAAGTTTTGTAGTAATTGACCTATTTTTTATATAATTTTCACAGCTGAAGTGAGACAACCCTATATAAAATGTTTGAATTGACTTATTTTCATTTGCTTTACACAGACGAACAGAGGTAGTCATATATAAAATAAAACCCTACTATTAGTATTCTCTCTCTTTGTAGTGCTCATTTACTCTTATAAATCCCACTGGCAATAAGGTAATTACACCACAGATGGTAGAGTTCAAACAAATTAGATTCCACTGTCTCTTCCTAAATAGCTTCACTGCACAAACTTCTTCAAAGAACGTATGTGTTGAGCCCTCATCTTGCCACTCAATTGCTTGCATAACATGACCAAAGTGCTCCCTTTTATCTGCATTTCATCTTATCATTTGTGCCTCCTCACTGGCTCCTTCACTGGCTTTGGCTGACCCCTTACAATCATCTACCCTACCGCAGTTATCACCCTCAAAATGCAAGCGAAGGACAAACATCAGGTACTCAACAACTCTCTGAGTGATTTTCCCATATATTGCATCTCTTCTTTCGAATTTCTCTTTCCT
>WEKX01018401.1:0-21422 GCA_013390025.1 Pitta sordida | reverse complement strand
CTTTCCCAGTTTTCTCATAAGGAACTAAGTGCTACAAAACAAAGGTTACACAAAATGAGTATTACTGACGAATATTAGAGGGGTTTTTCACTTGTTGGAATGTGTTTGAACTCAACTCTAATTATGTATTTAGGATCTCTCATTTTATTAACCTACTAACTTCTTATTAAATCCAATAATTTATTTATTTGGGAATGAAAGAACTTTAAAATATTTCAGGAGCTCAAATTTCAAATGGATCTGTGTCACAGACAACACAGGGAAAGGCCAAGGTAAGAGCCTAGGAGGAATGATCACTTGTAGAACAGGGTAGTGTTATTCATAATAAGTGTCTTTAGCAGCTTTAAAGAGTTTTAAGGCAGAAAAGGCCACTAACTTTACCTCCATTGTACAGGAAAAAAACCCCAATTAAAAGTTATTCTATTACGGACAGTATTAACCCCAATAACAAGTTTTGTACTTCACTACAACATGTTTGGCTATCACATAAATTCTAGGAGTGCATCCAGTCCTGACTCAAAGGCGTCAAGAAAGGGTGGATCCATCAATTCTAATGGTAGTTTGTTCCAGTGATTAATCATGCCTGGTATAAAAATTGTGTAGTGCATTCCTAATTGGAATTTGTCTGCAAGATTAAAGACTCATTTTATATCTGGTATTTCCTCCCAGAAGAGCCTTATGTATTCTGCAATGAAGCCAATGTTTAAACTCAATCTGTATGACACCCTGGCTCTGTCCCAGCTCCTTATCTGAGTGAGACTAAGGCATATGTCATTCCCCTCCCATCACCTGCACTCTGACTTCCTTGTAAACAAAATCCTGGCTTCCAAGCAGCATGGAAACCATGAGTCTGGACTACCAGAAAATCTGGATTCCATGGCATGTTCTTCTCCTCCTAGTAGATAAGTTAGATGCAATCACGGTATTTTTTGTTGATCAGAGTAACAACATTTACCATAAAATATAAATTTTCAGGCTGGGAAAAAATATGGCTCTGCTTCATGTGGTACAGCATTTCAGCGTTACCTTAAAACTCATGTTATAGTACTATATCATATTATATTTATTATATCATAATAATGTTATAATATATTACTAGTCTCACCAATGCCATGCCCCTGGTGAAAATCACCTTTCTGTTCTTATTTCATTAACACATTCAGAGGATTCTCTTACTGGTTTTCCCACCTAACTATAACAGGAGGTCAGATTCAATCACTCATTTCTTATGATCCTACATAATTTCCAGTCTTTGCCTTTTCCTAGGAAGCATTTCCTTCTCTCTTGGTGTGATAGCTATTCAATATCCTATTAAATCCTAGTTAATATTGTGGTCTGGAGGAAATCTAGCATGGAGCAGTATCTTTAACTATTAGCTTTCGCATGACCTTGAAAATGTGCTTCCAGGATGAATTTGGACTCTTTTTTTTTCCCTCTATTTTGGCAAGTGCTGAAAAATAAACAGGAAGAGAAAGTAAAAGAATGTTCACAAAACAGAACTGCATCACATTTTAGGTAATTTTAATGTCATTGACAAATCTCAGCAGTAACTAAATGTTCATGAGGACTAAATCACCCTCCACTCCAGAGACAAACAGAGCAGAATGGATTAGTGTAGTGGCTTCCTCTCTCAGCTACATTTTCAGGAAACAAATACTGAAAGGTCAGCGTAAGTACCCAGTGCTTTTGATATGCCCCACTGACCATTGCTTTCTTTAACACCTGTGATATTTGTAGTGCCTGTGAGATATACGGGAATGTCTCTGATAAAGTATATTATCCAGCATTATGCCCAGGAAGAGAGAAATGCCTGAGTGACTGGTTCCAGTAATGGATGTGAGCACTCAGGCCTTTCAGACAGAAGCTGAAGTGCAGATATGGGTAAGCACATGATGTGAAGGCTGCACTTGGCTAGCAGTGGATGAACTGCTCACATCTCAGATATAAGGATGGGCAAACACTCTGTAGAATGTTGACTGTGTACAATTAAAAAACTATATCAAACTATTGCTTCTACCAGATTTTCAAAAGGAAATCCTAACCCAATCTTTCAGTAGGATTTTCTTATTCACTCTTTCCATCTCATTTATATTTTGTCTTTAGCTGATTCTCCCAAAACACAGATAGACTTTTTGTGTGTAATACCTCAGAAAGGATATAACACAGTCAGGAAAAGACAGAGAAGGCTAAAATGGATGATTCCTAGTATGGACTGACATCCATGTAAAAGCAACTAAGCTATGTAGGACCAAGTTAACTGACTTTTTAGCCTGGAAAAGGCTACTCCTGAAGGAAAAAGAAGTTAATGAATGAAAAGGATAGAGTGAATAAAGGATTATTGCTTCCTACCTCCTCCAGTATAGGAAGAACTAGGGGTCAGCTATTAAAGCTTTTGTGTGGCAAGTTCAAATCAAAGGCAAAAGTGATTTCTCTCAGCAAATACAATTAGCTGTGGAGAGCATGACCATCACAATGAATGTTGTGAATACCATAAGTTTTACACATGCTCAAAAAAACCTGAGCAAAATAATATTATACTGATGTTACTGAATGCACAGAGATTGTGCAATTCTCAGAAAATATTGAAGCTTGGGAATACATTCAGGACGCATATTCACATTTAGTCTATTCCTATAATCTTTCCTAGGCATTATTTTGCATGCATTTTTTAATATAACATCCTCCATAAAAGAGTCTTTGTTATGATCAAAAGGCCAGTGCATCATGAGACATCATCAAGAGAGCCTGAGAAATTAAAATGTGCTGCAGTTCAACAGAGCATTTAAATGAATGCTTAGTTTGATTTCACTGAACCTTCAGTTTATGATTAACCACTTGGTAGAATAGGAAACAAATTTTTTTTTAACTCTTTAAAGGAAATAGAATCTGTTTATACAACACAGAAAAGTCTGAGAGGACCTGCACTGAGAAAGTACATCTTAAATGGTGAATTGCCTATGTTGAGGATGTTAAATTAGAGCTTTTATGTGACAAACTAAAGGAAGCTAATATTTAAATGGAATTATTTCATGTTAGGAACATCAGCTGAAAGTAACAACATGTGTTTGTATAGTCTAGGTCATATCTGTGTTGAGAATATGTTACAAGACCTCAGCCCTGCTGAACTAAAGATACGAACCTTTAAAGATATGCTGAGGATATAATTCACAGGACAATACCTCCCCAGGGAGCTCCTGGTTCATTAACTTGCTCTGCTCTGAGCAGTAATGTGGCACTAATCTTACCCTGGAAACAAACCTGCCAGTGGGAGCATATTTTTTGACCAGCCAGAGTTGGAATTTCATCACAAGACTTTGGGAAAAGTTAGGAAATGTTTTTAACTATGTGCAATGAAAGTTAGAGCCATGTATCAGCTGCAATAGCTCGTTAATTGTCATAGGGTCATAAAAAATGTCCAGGACTGAAGGAACCTCAAGAGGAGCAGACATTTGCTGTGAATTTTCCTCGCTTTGACTTTCCATGTGCTTTATGTTTGGTTTTCAGGTCCTTCTAAATATTCAGATAAAGTCCGTTATGTTTCTTATCAGTTTTTAGAGCAAAGATGCTTAGTACCCTTTGGACACATTCACAGAGTGAGCAGATATGACACAGGACCTTGGCTCTCATGACAGGCATTTGGAGGTTTTGTAGGTGCCATAGGGTAATTCAAACAACAACAAAATTTTTAGGCAACTGAACTGATCCCTTAGGATTGAGTCAGTTTGAAATTAGCAGATCTCGAATACCAATGGCTGCATGGCCTGGAGCAGTGAATTAAACACAGGCATCTGTCTACCTGTGCTGGTTTTGGCTGCGGTAGAGTTAATTCTCTTCACAGTAGCTGATATGGGGCTGCATTTTCAGTTTGTGCAGGAAACAGTGTTGATAATACAGGGATATTTTTGTTATTGCTGATCAGGACTTACACAACACCAAGACCTTTTCTGCTCCGCACACCAACCATGAGGAGGCTGCGGGTGCACAAGGAGTTGGGAGGGGACACAGATGGGACAGCTGACCCCGACTGACCCAAGGGATACCCTAGACCACATGTCATCATGTCCAGTGCATAAGCTGTGGAAGGAAAGGTAGGGAAGATGTTTGGAATCACAAAGTTTGTCTTCACAAGTAACCATTACATGTGATGGAGCCCAACGTTCCTGGGGATGGCTGAACACTTGCCTGCCCGCCCATGGAAAGCGGTGAATTAATTACTTGGTTTGCTTTGTTTGTGTGTGGGTATTTTGCTTTACCTACTAAACTGTCTTTGTCTCAACCCACATATTTTCTTACTTTTAATTTTCCTGCTCTCTCTCCCATCCCACTACAGGGAAGAAATGAGCAGCTGTGTGGGGCTTAATTGTCAGCCGGGGTTGAACGATGATAACACCCTAAAATAGAAGTCATTTTTGAAAGCAGATGTGAACAGAACTTCTGGAAAATTCATGCCCTAATGAAGCAGCCTGTGAAGGTGAGTAAGACACTTCAAGGCATCACATGGGCATGAGATACCTTTGCTTATGTAGGTGAATTTTACCCAAGGTATTCTATTCAAGGAAAGCTGAAGGACCACTTAAGCTCCATAAACTGCACTATCTGGAGGTCCAGTGTCACTTCAGGCATTATGATGACTACGTCAGGTCTCCAGCTCCCCCTTCAGAGGGAACAGGTCTCATGCAGGTCCTTTGTCATCATGTGAGCAACTGAGCTGAACCTGTGATCTCCACTGACTAAAATAGAAGCTCATAGCTTGCCTCGGATATTAACATCTACATTGAAGTGCCTACATTTGAGTGTTTTGTGGTTCATGTTCATTGCTGAACACAAACATCTCATGTCACTGAGACATCTGGGCTATTTCACTTGCCCTGATGCAGCTGATGCAGGGCCTTAGGTGTGTCCCTGCACTGAACACCCCTAGACAGAGATGCCTGATGCCACAGGCATCAGTCACCACTGGGGATATCCTAGGATATGCAAGGAAGGCTGTACAGGACTGTGTGGCATGCTATGGTGTTTATAGGAAACCCAGATACTTCTGGAGCATCAGTAAGTGTTGGAATGTCAGGTAATAATACTACATCCCCATGCTTTTTCAGCTGAATCATGCCACTGCATTTTAGGAAAGTAACTCATTTGTCTCAACTTAGAGCTATCTGATATATCCTAGAATAGTCAGGTCACCCATAGACAGACCCTATGCCATTAAATTGCACATGACATGAGATACTTCTATTTATGCAACTGAGTCAAGCCCTAGGTCTCTGAAATTGATTCTCACCCTAAATGTCAGTTTTATCTACGTTAGTACTTCAATAATGTTCACAACTGAATCAGCATGCTTTAAACTAATATTTAGACCCTAGTTAATTAAAACCAGGTTTTTAATCAAGAACTTTCTTCATTACCTCTTTAAGATTTTGTAAATCATTCATTTTTATCAGTGTCATACCAATGCCAAGGCTTTTCATAACACTCCTTGCCAAAAGAGTTTAGGAACATGGAGTAGTGTAGCCCATTATAAAATTCACATGGAAAGCTATTCCATTATGAATTCTTTTCTGCAAAGGTTTTAAGCCTGCACACTGCACTTACAGATAAAATTGAGAATCTTGGAAGTGTGCAACATCTAATTTGAAATATCCTTTTATTTTGCCCTAACACCATTGTTTTAAAAGATTTCTCATTTTGTGGGATCTCTGTGAACAAATACTTATAAATTCATGAGCTTTTCCCCCCCTTTGGATTACAAAACAGTAAGAAAACAAAGTTTAATTCAAACGACATTTTCTGATGGAAAACTGTCTGAAAAAGAGTGTGAACAAAAGAACAGCTTTGATAAATTTTTTGAAAATCATTCAACTGCTAACTCATTTGCATTGCCATGTTTTCTTCTTTAGAAACACAAAGTATAGTACGTTTTGCCCCAGAAGGGAACACAATGACTGATGGTCTCTATCAAGGTTTTGTCGGCTCTCTAAAAAGCCCAAATGTCACATTATGCTCTACTTGTGTTTATTGAACTTCTGACAGCTGTAAGTGTGGAACAGAAGTGAGTGATCTGAGTCTGAACAGGTTGTACACTTGCTGGATAATGTGTTATTCAAATGATGTGATTCCTGAGCAGTCTTAAAAATTACCAGTGGACTAGACTGGGTATCAGAGGAATTAAACAACACATGTTTTGCTCAGTACTCTATTGTGCTAAAGCATCCTAATTAGTTGATGTGGCTTTGCTCTTCATAAGTTTATTTACATAGAGCTCATTTGAATAGATCTACATAGCACTGCATTTTGTAGCAACACCTAACTTGGAGCAAATAACTCTTAATGTCCAGATTTCCAGACAATACACAAATTAAATTAAATTTGTAGCCAGGACATTTCGGTTTTCTGGGTCTTTCTAAGTGAAATAATTTTTAAGATCTACGTACAAAAATAATGCTAGAAGACATTTCAGAACTTGAGAATTCTCACATTTGTTACATTATCACCTGCATACCAGTAAGCATGCCTCAACAATCTCAATAAACTAAAAGTAGAGTAACCCCTCGAATTTCACAAGGAGTTAGTTCCAGAAAGATGCCACGATAAGCGAAATCCACAAAGTAGGATTTAAGCCAACCAGTGGCCTTGATACAGGATCAGATAAGGTTTTCTTTGTCATTGTCCCTTCATTATCTGAATAACTCGTGTGAGGCCAGGGAGCAGCTCCTGCCTCATGGGAAAATAATCCATGAGGTACTGAAGCCGCGAAGGCTGACGCATGACGTAGTGAGGGATTATTGTATTTCCATAAACTGGAGCTCAAAAAGATTTGGGGCAATTAAAGGGAAGATACTGGTGCAAGAGACAGATGGAGAGCAGTTACAATCTGAAAGCTGCTCTCATGTTTTTAAGTTATTGCATTAAAGCTAAAACAAACTGTCTTCAAAGAACGAGACTTCTGTTTCATACTGGGCAAATACATCTGCTCGGCAAACCATGTCCTTCAGTCAAGGGTCTTGAAATCTGTGAAAGTCATTCAGGATTTGAGGAATGATGCAGGAGCAGTTACTATGAATACAAAATATTCCTAAACTTTGTCTACAAAGTGATTTCACTAAAACATACCTAAAGAGATGGCAAGACAAAAATAATAATCAAAATTTTAAACTGATTTCTCATATAGCATTGGATACAGGATCTTAGGATCTAATTGTCTGCATGAAGTAATATATTGGATCAACCTGCTCTTGTCCTTGTCCATGTCAGAGGCTTTGGAACTAGATGATATTCAAGGTCGCTTCCAACCCAAACCATTCTTTGATTCTATGATTTATTTGATACTATCTGTATTTTAGTCTTTCAAAGTTTATGGTTTGTGAAACATTTCTATTCATAAAGAACGCTTTGTGTTTTTCTCCTTGATGTGAGTAAATTCTATTATTTCTACTTGTCTCGCTTCAGTTCTAGGTGTTGCAGTCTCTTAAACATTCCTCCATCGTAATAAAGTATCTACAGTCATGAGAAATATTCTCCATTTGTAGGCACTAGAGACAGTGATCAAATTGCTGCTTAACTCCTTTGAAATCGCCTAATAGAAAGTATTTCTCCCAGAGGAGAAGCTGACATATCTACAGCATTCACTGTTATTATAAGTGGGTTTTTTTATTCTGTCATGTATATGATTCAAAAATTATTTATTGATTATGTTTAAGAAAGACCAGCTTTGATTTAAGTATCAGACCTGAGACACGGGCAAATAAAAATACAAGCAATGGTATAAAAATACAAGGCTATATGAGTCTCCACTGTGATAGCAACTCTGGCTGCCTGTGTGGCCTCTTTAACTTCAAAATAGGAACCAAGTAGCAGTATGCAGGCAGACTAAACTCCCTCAACTATACTGGGCTGCTGAGGGTAAAGGTTGCTGTAAGGCCAGTGACTGTGGAGCAGGTGCTGAACTACGGATTCTCCAGTAAACCTCTTCATCTAATCAAATATCATAGGCCAGTACTGTAACTCTCTAATAAAAGCACTGGGCTTTAACTGAACCCTTCACAGTGGAAATGCTTTCCTTGTCCAGGAGCTATTCCTTGTCTAATATACAATTAGTCATAAAAGAAAAAAAAGCAAAAATTACTGGGCAGTGTCCTCATCCTGCAGCAAATCCGCATGATGGCAATTCTTTTCCTGCAGAGTGCTGATAACGCAGCGACAACAAGGAGATGCCAATTAGCCTTTCCACTGAGAGCAGAAAATCCCATATAGATGGATCCTCACCCCCTGTGTGAAAGATAATATATATATTATTGTTTATATGCAGTTCCTACCAGCATATCTGATCAAGATGATTTTACAGTACCAAAATACAGAGGGTTTATTCTTTCTCCTGAAAATAATCAATACCAAGAAACAGTTGGGAGCATGAGGTAAACTATGACAAGACAACAAAGTCTTTACAAAGACCTTCCCGAATGTGCTGAGGTGATGATTAAGAGAAACACTTAAGCTTTACTTGATTCTTTCTTCGAGATAAAGTGGTCTAATCAAGAGCTATAAGCTTATCCAGAAGGCTAATGCATCTGAACACTGTCTTAAATAGATCACCATGAAAACTTTAATATGCAGGGAAGGCTGATACTTTTATACAAGGCAGACTTGGAGGGAATGTCTGGTTTGCTGCCTTTTAGTGTCATAGAATTGTTTGGGTTGGAAGAGATTGGAAATATCATCTTCTTCCCAACCCCTGTCATGGGCAGGGACACCTCCCACTACACCACGTTGCTCCAAGCCCCATCTAGCCTGGCCTTGAACACTTTCAGGGAAAGGACATCCACAATTTCTCTGGGCAGCCTGTGTCAGTGTCTCACCACCCTCACAGCAGAGAATTGCTTCCTAATATCTATTCCAAACCTATTATCTTACAGTTTAAAGCTCTTTTATATTTTTCTTCCATTTGAATTCCTGTTTCTTTTGTACAGCAGTCAGCAAAAGATGTACCAGTATGGCAGCAGTGCATAACATGGGTTAATAGGTTTCTGGATGTAGTCATGAGTTTAAAAGTGAGCTAAAGAGCAGCCCCAAGGATGTGTCAAATGGTCAACAATGCAGAAAAAAAAATGCAAGGCAGGGGTTAAAATAATTAATTAGTTAGAATACAAGGCAAGAGGGAGAAGTCCATACATTTGAAAAGTGCAGACACCACATGCTCCAAGTGTAACTAAGGTATGACCATGAATACAGATGTAAAGTTTGAGAAAGAATTAATTAAATCATTGATGCAGACTGTGAATTTTGGCAGAAAGTCTTCAGGATCAGTCTCCTGGGAAAGAAGTGTTGCATGTTTTTCTGTATGGGACAATAATATCAAAGTTACATATCAGTGACAGCAGAATTGCTTTTTTGCTTTTGTGCCATCTCAGGAAGACTGGAAGAAGCCCTGACAGAAACAGCTGCAAATTTTTTAAAGCCTTGTTGCCTCCTTGTCGTATCAGTCTTCTGGTAACCATTCATGTGATCCTAATTCTTCTTTTAAAAGACTAAGGTATGTTTTGCCAGGACTTTGAAGGGAACAAAGTTAAGCTCTTTTGAAAATCCCATCTACAGATGCACCAGCCAAAGTAGAGAAACACAAAATCTCCTTCAGAAGAGTTAAATCTGCCAGGATGAAGATGTAAGAGCAAATCCTCAGTCAGTGTAAATCAGCACTGACACTAAACACATTTATGATCCACTGCAGTACCATCCTCCGCTTTTGCAATAAACTTTCAGTATTTTCTCCTTAGGAAGCTTCAGCTGGGACCCAAGTCACTGTAAATGCTCATGACATTAATTCCCCTCTTTCTTTCTCAAAACAGGAGCAAATAGTCTTACAAAATTGTAAGCAATGACTACTTTCTTCTTCAAATGTAACTTGAAGATTTGAAGTTACTACCAAGAACAGAAAAGTCAGTGAATGGTTCAGGTCTCTCAGATGACATGAGTCAGAATAGTCTCTCTGCTCCCACCATAATCTTCCTCTGTCATCCCTAAGGAAAAAAAATCTTACCTTCCAACCCATTAATATGTGTCCTTTCCTCATAATCTTAATTCATTGATATGCTTAATTCCCAACCTCCCCAAATACCTGGGGTCAGTGGTCAGTTTTGTATGTCTCAAAACTGTCTAGCAGAAAAAGATATTTCCCTTTCAGAAATTTTTGCAGTTGCCAGCACCATTTTTCAACCTAATAAAATAGAAAACTCTTCAATCAGAGATGAGCCAGAGAAGTGATTCTGCTCTACCCTAGGCCCATTCTTTGATTCCACTTTACATCCAGAAGCCCTACCAAGCATTTTTAGAAATGCTTTAAGAAAAGAAATGTAAGAAATGGGAAAAAAAGCCCTTCCTGCTTACATTATCCTCCCATAATAACTTCTGAGGGAGCCTTTCCTAATGCACTGTGCTCCCCAGACTACCAGGATATTGAAATGGGAATCTGTGGGCCAATGGATGCTCAGTCCAAATATTCCAGCAGAAAGAGTTATTTGAGATTCTGCTGGCATGTGCAAATCAGAGAATAAGAGCTGGATACTTGGCACTCTTCTACTGACTGCAATTTGCTGCATTTGACTAGTTTGCTGTTTGCTTCCCCACAACCCATGGGATGCCTCTGGCTAAAACATTGCTTGTAACCTGGATTTTTATTTTATTAACCTTCTCCTTTATCTAATGACAGTCTGTCATGTTCTGGGATGCCAGAACAATGTTTGCCTGATAAGATGTCTCCAGGGAAAACAGGCAGTTATAAGGGATAAAAGCATACAAAAATTGCCACATTCAGCAAAAACTGCCACTCTGTGAATCTGCCCTAATTAAAACGTGCTCTACCCTTGGTGCATTTACACTGCCACAAATGTCATTATTTTCAGTTTATTAAGGATATCTGCAAAGGGAGGAGAGTATTTCTGGAAACCGGATCTTTTGTATGTCTTCCAGATTGGTGGTGTGAAAAATAAAGTGTTCTTGGGGGAGGAGGAAGAATAAGCAAAGAGAAAATTTACTATGAAACCGCAGCTCTGAGTTACAGTTTTTCATTTGGCCATATTACTATATGGAAATATTCTACACCCAGATCCCTGCTATGAGCAATCTGTCTTCATTGTGCATATTTAATATGCATGGAGAGAGCAATAGCTTTTGATTCTTTTTCCTTGGACTTTCTCATTTCATTTCCCCCCATTAACTCTTTTACAACTTCTTGTAGCACCAAAGAAAAGTTATTCCTTTGGCGCATTGTTTTGTCTTCTCAGCCACCACTGGGCTTCTTTCTCCTGACACAGAGAATATCCTAACCAATAAATAAGCTTTCTGTTGACAACAATTTGACATACAGGTAGGAAATGCAGAAGAAATATGTACTTCAATTTAGATATTCTCCATTTCAGTGTCTAGGCCGAATTTTGATCCCCAAATCATACATAAATATGTGTCTCATTCCTCTTTTGAGTCCCACTGTCCTGGGAGAACACCCTTAGGAAATCAAGGGACAATTTATTTAGTGAATAGAAGACCATCATCATTGTAATATGCAGTCTCCTATTCATTAAAATATGAAAATATCTTAGCCCTTCTTGCCTCATTGTCATCTGGATTCCCAGGAGTTCTCACAGATAAGACCAGCTATGTTATGTCATGGTTCATATGAACATCCTTAGATTTTGTGTTTTTTTCATATCTCTTCTGACTGATAGGGGAAATCCACTTTAGTACAGTGGTGACTGTCCCCACCTGCCATGCAGGAGACCAAGGGTTCGATTCCCGCCAGGGAGGCAGTGGTGTGGTTTAAGAGTTGGACTCGATGATCCTTGTGGGTCCCTTCCAACTAACAATAATCTGTGAATCTGTGATACCATATGATGAGGAATCTCAGATGTAAATGAATTTTTGTCTTCTTCGTACATACAATCAGAACTTCTGACTCTGAAGTTCCAATAACTTCACATATTGACCTTTTTTTTTACGGTTGCAGCAAACAGCCCTTTGTAGTATTTCAGATCATATATTATTCTCCCAGTGATGAAAAGCATGGAGCTTTCAATGAAAATCCATAGTTATTGCACATGGGTAGATAATTACACACAGCGAATACTGTGTAGGACTAGTGAGCACCGTGAAAAATATATCCTTTAGCAGAGTCAGCCCATAACATTCTCGCTGTCATCCATCATGCCTTGCTAAGAAATCTACATTTGTGGTTTGTAAAACCTCAATAAAAAGCTAAACATACTATTTCCAATCAGAGGTTTCCATAAGAGTTAGTGGGAAATACTGAAGGTGACAAACACATCAGCACTAGTAGAACCCTGCCAGGAATCACATCTCCAGAACACACATACCTGTTAACTGAACACTAATATTTCCCCCTCTAAATTCTACAAACTTTCTTGTAACTCTGGGATGTGATTAGTTGTTGTTTGCATTAATTGTTTGTCTTGGTTTGGTTTTGTGGTATGGTTTTAGGTTGTTATTTTAATGAAGCGAAGTATTAAGCCAGAAACAGATTGTGAAATAAAATTATAAACAATTTAATTTCATACCTTCTTCTTGCTCGTTTTCATGTCTTTATTGCAAGGCCTGTATTTCTAGATGTCCTATGTCCTCAGTGTTCAGTAGACTCTTTATGTATAGCTATGACATCTGTAATTAAGCAAAGTTAATGCCATATCAGTCAGAAATCTTCCAGGTGGATGGATCAAATGGTGTCAGCTCTAGCCCAACAGTACTGCTCCCTTGGAGGCAACATTGATATGATTTTACAGCTCATTGCTTAAAATCAAGAGAAATAAAATGTTGAAGGAAACTTTTTGCAGCTTAATTTCTCTACCTAATTAATTATTCTTCCCCAAGAAGGGCAGACCCTTCTTGCCACATGCTCTTGTCATTGCTATTAAACTATTTATTGAGGTAATGTGCATGAGAAGCTCAGCTAATTGTAAACAGCTGAATCCTAATGTGACTTTGATGGAAGCAAGGCTTAGTGACAGAATGATGGCATTTTTTAAAACTGGAACTAAACTTCATCATTTTATTTTAATTCAGAGGATAAATTAAATGTCAATCTGAGCGCCTGCATCTGTTACAACACCATATATTCAATAAAGGTAGCTGGGAACAAAAATCAGAAAAGAACACTATGCTTCTCCAGGCTTGTCTTGGGAATTACCATCCCTCTAATTGTTTAGAAATGTTTGGTATTCTTAAAATACAGAACTGATATCAAATGGTGAGACATCTCTGCCTACCTAGGGCCTTATGATACAGAACCCACTTATTTTTTCATGAGAGATGGAGATTGGTTGTGTGCTGGGTAAAAACCAATGTCCATCACTTGGGAAAGATGCTGGGTGAAGGAGGAGCATCGATGGCAGGGGCAGGAGACCTGTCACCAGCATGTCTGGCTGTCCACCTGCCACTGAGCTGAGCCCAACAGTAAACTATTTACTTAAACTATTCTCATTTCAATTTTCAAATCCTACTAAGTGTGAAATAGCATTCAGTTTGCAAAAAATGAGTTGTCAGACTGCTAATGTTCGTAGTTAGATGTACACAAGGATGCAAATACACCTCTAATAGACTGCTTCCACTATGCTGTCCCAGGCAGCTTGGGCACCAGTTATCCATAAAAAATAAAATTTACCTTTCAGCACTCCTGACTGTCAGTGCAAATGGACTGAAAAACACAATGACAGTCTCTAGACCTTGCATAAAACATTTCCCTGTGGTATCTTTGTAGCTAAGTAAAAGGAAAATGCTGTGTGGGCAGGAAACTAAGTGTTGTTATTGGACAGTTGCAACATATTTTTATGTTTCAAGTTTGAATGCAAATATCTTAATATTCCTCCTTAAGAAAAGCCGTGTCTGTAATCAGTAGGGTAACACCAGGAAGTCAGGACATTTTCCAATATCCCTAATTTTTATTTATTTATTTATTTTTAAGAAGGGAAGTATACTGTATTTCCAGAAAAGAAGCCAAAGACCAGAAGTCAGGACAAACTATACATGAATTTGGAAAGAACTGTGATGAAACCCCATACTCTAATTAAACCTGAAGCAATGCTAATTCATGTAAGGAATGCTTCAAGGCCTTTTACTCCTGATCCCACAAAAAGCTCAGTTAGTAGGTTGGAGAGGATTGCAGAGAGTCAAGTGAGTGCACCTTCATTAAAAAAGGCAGCCTGAGCATAAATCTGTACGTTTTCTAATAAGGCCTCAAGACAGCTGAACATGAGCAGATACCTAACAGTGCTGAATAGGGACAAACACAAGAACATTCTTATAATTAGGGGTGTTCTTGCAGCATTTTGTTCTGCTGGGACATGCTCACAGCCTCCATTATGCACTTATGTTGCAGAGGTGAAGCTAAAACCACAGAGAGTTAAGAGAAAAGCTTTGTTAGTGATGGGAAAGGCAAAGTGGGAACAGAAGCATTAATGTGCACTAGTTTTTATTTCTGGTTGCTCCGTCTCCGGGTTTGGTCATCTGTTGGGACAGTTATTAGGTACTCTGTCTCCTGCACTGCCCCAGCCTCAGCTCAGTGATTTCTTACTTATTTCTGTTCTGATATTTAAGAGCAAAAGTGACAACCACAGTTTCTTTCTTCATAGCTGTGGAAGCAGGCTCATGACAACTTAGGAAATAAGAAAAATAGGTACTTTTGATATGACTGTAAGATTATAAGACACATCTTTTTTCTTTGCTGTAAATTTCCATAACTGAGATCTCAAGAATCAGAACAGGCTGACAGGGAAATCTTTTTTTTCCACAACTGTGAGAACAGAGTGTCCATTCTGGCCATAAGGACAGTCAACATCTTTTGTCAAATGACAGAAGTGTTGCCACAAAGTTGGGTTCAGAACTAAGTAAAGTATTAAAATTCTTAATCATCACGTGTTTATCAAATAACCATATCACTATTGTAAATCAAAAGGAGAAGGAAGTCTCTGAGCAGTATTTGTGTTATTCCCAATCCCCATTCCTCTGTTGCATCAGTAGCAACGTCCCGGGGAGTTCTCATTCCTGCCATCAGATTAAGCCTTCAGTGTCTCATAATCATTTGTGCTGTTCATGTGTCATCCAAGACTCATGAGATCCCACCTGCTGTGTTCTCTCCAGCTCTGGGATCCCCAGCACAGACAGGACATGGACCTCTTGGAGTGAGTCCAGAGGATGCCTAGTTGATTAAAGGGATGGAGCACCTCTCCTAGGAGGAAAGGTTAAGAGAATTGTGATTGTTGAGGCTGGAGAGGAGAGGGCTTTGGACGTGTGCTTTGGTCTAATTGCTGCCTTCCTCCCTGCAGGGAGCCTGCAAGAAAGACAGAGAGAGAATCTTTACAAGGATATGTAGTGACAGAGAAGGAGAAATGGCTTCAAACTAAAGGAAAATAGGTTTAGATTAGGTATTAGGAAAAAGTTCTTTACTGTGAGGGTGGTGAGGCACAGGTTGCCCAGAGAAGCTGCGGATGTCCCATCCCTGAGAGTGTTCAAAGCCAGGCTGAATGAGGCTCTGAAATATCTGGTCTAGTGGAAGGTGTCCCTGTGCATGGCAGGGGGCATGAACTAGGTGATCTTTAAGGTCCCTCCCAATCCAAACCATTCTGTGATTCTATGAAGATGCCAATCCATCAAATGCATGCATGCTATGGATGTTACGAACTGTGCCTGGGCTGCTCATGGCCACATTAGGATGATGGTCCCCTGTCTGTGTGGAAACATGTGAGGAGCTATTTAATTTAGCTCTTCTTTCACAAGTCTCAAACACCCTGCTGTCCCTGGTTTCCAGCAAAACCAAGAAGTTACTGCTTCCAATGTTCAAACACTTTTGAAAACCAGAGGCAAAAAAGGTGCTTTACAGGTCTTGGAGCATAAGAAAAAACCTGAAGAAATCTATTTCACAGTGTAAAATGACATATCTCTCCATTAATAAATCTATTTCTTTTGAAAAATTCTAACTCTGGGATGATGATACTTGTGGGCCCATTCCAACTTGGAATATTCTGTGTTTCTGACTAATAATTGTAGTAGCATTATTCTTTCAAAATTAAAGCGAGAAAAATTGCACAAATAACTTGTATTTGCCTATGCTAAAGCAGAACAGTTTAAATTCCCACACATTTCCTTGTGTGTCTAAGTCTATGTAAGATGGGTATTATCTTTTAAATTTTGTGCTTGTGTGTCTATTTGTATGCACATAAAATAAATGCATTTTATTAACAAAAAAGACCCTTCCATAATTAGAAGTATTCAAGGGGAGATGATGTTTCTGTGATAGAGAGTGACCCAACAAAACTTGCTGTGGCCGTGTTTTTGTTCTGTTATTGTGAACTACTTGATTTGTATATGTGAAAAAGCAATTTATCTGAGGTGGCCTGGTCTTTCTACTTCAAAGGTATTATTCATCTAAATTCCTGTATATATATATTTTTAAAGTATCTCAGGCTCTGAGTAGCTTTAAAGTGACATTACTTGCACACAGATGAACTGAAAGGTGATGTCCTTTTTCTCATAGGTGTTAAATTTGACAGTGACTGTGCCTGAAGCCTCAAAAGGTAGTTCAGCAAATGTATGATTATGAAAAGTAAAAGAACTGGCTTCCAGAGTATTCTCAGTTGTGATTTGAGTTCAACCAACTGACCAGAAGGAGTTAGATGACAGTTTAATTTCAGGAGAACAGCACAAAACCATTACCAAAACTTACAGCAACAAGATTCATCTGAAAAGGGTGAAGGACTTAATGGATTTGGAACCTGTACTACCTCTGGGTCAAGCCAAAAATGCCATGAGGAGAAGCTGAGCTGTCATGGGGAATAGGAGACTTTGATCTCCAGGGCTGTATCAATCTTCAATCAGCATTTGAATTAACAAGAACAATTCAGAGGCAAAGTGAAGGCTTCTGGGCTCTTATCACAGCCAGTCCTCTGCGACCTTCACAAATAAATCGAGGCTGGAAGAAAAATGTTGTGTAATGAATTCTGCACAGGGAAAAGTGATGCAATGGGTAAACTTTAGAGGACAGCACAGGTCTCTAGTTCCTGATGAAAGGGAATCCAACCAAAAATACCCAGGGGACACCCAATGAACAATATGGGCAACTGATGGCCTCAGCAGCTCTTGACAGTAAATGTCACTGTTTGCGAACAAAAAAGATCAGATGTCCCTGCTAAGTTCCTTTGTAGTATGTCTGCTTGCTGTTTCCCACCAGCACTCTGTTTTCCTACGTTTACTGTGGTCCACTCAGGCTGTTGCTGGTGTTCAGAAGGAGTGCAGGTCTCTGGTGTAAGCACACGTCACTTTGGGTTTTCATTCCCACTGTAGAAGTTTACTTCGTGAATAGGTTGGAAGTTGTTCGTACATTTCTCTGACATAGACAATCGCCATGGACAAAGCACCTTCCTTTAGTCTGAATGTTACCATTCAAGCAGTTCTACATAAATAACACAAACTTGGAAAATGTTTAAAGATGGCTCTGACAAGGGGTATTCCAAGATAGGAGAGCAACCAGCTTGCCTACTTTATCACTGCATTGAAAGTTGTTGATTACCATAATTTTATCCTTTCTATAAACAAAGTCTAAATGAAGTTCTGTTCCAGCTCTCCCTGGCAGCTACAATGGCCTTACAGTTTCTTTTCTTTTACAGTCAGCTTTCTATGCTGCAGTTCCCAGTGTCAAATGCTGTGATCCATCCCAGCTGGCACACAGCCACATGGGAAAACAGGGACACAGAGCTGCTCACTCATCTCTGCTGTGTCTACGCTGCTCAGCAATGTGCCATGTAGTTTTCAGGGGAATTTTCCCTGTAGATTTTAAAGAGTGATGGGAAGTAATCAGAAATATGCATCTTCTGCTCAGATGCCCCTGATGGTACAAGAATCCTAAGGTCAGGCAGGAGCAGGATGAATCCCCTGGGACAATTTGGCTGTATGTGCTCATTCCCTTGATTTCAGAAGCTCTGGGAAGTGTTGTATTTCCCCTGAAGAGCAGTCATCCCATTGGATTCAAGCACACCTGCAGTATCTCGTGCAGCATAGCTGTGACCCAGTGTCAGATGTTAGGGATACAGGGCTCTGCTGTGCTGCATGACCCTGCCTTTCCCAAACTGGACTGATGCTTCTGGCTCCTCTGGAAATAGAAAGAAAGCTGTGATAAACACAACTACTCTCCAGCCTCACCTGATGTCTGTGCCTGTGCTCAACCACTGTACACAAAATGCTGGGAAACATCAGGCACCAATGTAAATCAGTATCAGCCCTGCCCTGATCAGGACTATTCACCAGGTGAAAATTGCACTTGAAATAAAACGGGTTTTCCTTTCCTGAAAATTTTTAAAAGCGTTTTAAAATGTTTTAATGATGTTAATAAATGATGCTTACGGCCCTTTGGAGAGAATAGCAATCTGTGTTGTTATATTAATAATGCATATTTTTAATCTCTCCTACAGCAGTACATGAGAAACCAAAGACTTCTAGGGCTTCAGCCAAGGTTATAATACTGTTGGATAAAATGTTGAACAGGGAAGAGTCTAATTGTTATTATCCTCAAGAAGTTAGACATAATGTGCCGAGCTCCCCAATAAATTAGGAGACTATAGCAATAACAATCCAAGTAAACATGTTACTTTCATTCATTCTCAGGTTTTAAGGATTTATGGGTCAGATTTCTTTATTTTTCTATGCCATCATGAAAACTAAAGCATTTTATGTTATCAATGGATTCCAGAAGCTGAAGCTTTTGAAAAACAGATGTGAAACTCATCCTAGCCATATCACACTCTATTCAAGGGACAATGATTTTTAATGAAAATGTGCAGGTTTAGATTAGATGTTAGGAAGGAATTCTTCACTCAGAGGATGGTGAAGCACTGGAACAAGTTGCCCAGACAAGCTGTGGATGCCTCATCCCTGAAAGTATTCAAGGCTAGGCTGATGGGTCTTTGAGCAACTTGACCTGGCAAATGTCATCATATTCAAGGCAGCAGGGCTGGAAAAAGATGATCTTTAAGGTCTCTTCCAACATAAACCATTCTGTGATACTATGATTCTATCCCAGTGTAGACTGGCTCAAGAATCAGAACTATATTTTAATGAATGAAAGTGCTGGTGTATTAATCTAGTTGCAAAAGAAAGTACAATCTGTTTGCACAACTGCAGATTTAGATGAGGACGTTTGAAACAAATCAAGTAAAACAATGAAATGAGTGAATAAGAATATGTTAACTAACTCAATCAGAGATAATAGTAAATAAAGATAGGAAAGCAAACATTTGTTGCAGTCAGATTTTGATATCGTAGATAAGACAATATCAATACAGTCAATAGAATCTACTGCAGATGCCATTCTTTGCAATTGTATCCTAAATGAACTTCTTTAATGTGAACGCTTAAAACTGGACCTTTATCTTAGCACTGCAGGTGCTTTACACCATTGGGCATTGAGTGAATGCAGGCCAGCTATAAAGAAATAACATCTTCATCTTCTATGTACATGCAAAACACTTTAAGCTGCTTGACTGTACTTGTCAGGATCTGTGCAACGCGTGACAGCGCAGAAAAATCAACGAATCTCACCAAACTTCTTTAAAAGGTAATTGTTCACTGTGGTGGTTGAAAGTGGAGCAGTTTGATCTGGTTTGGTTTTGTTGTGTTTTCCAACAGGAAACTTGTCAAAACAGTAACTAGGGCAACTGTGATGTTTGATGAAATCACATCTTTTTTAGAAAGAAAATTTTTTCTCAAAAATTTCCTCTCCGTCTTTAGTCTACTCCTTTGACATCAAAGAAGAAAGTCTGAGACTCTTTCACCCCTCTGATTCATATCTAAAGTTGAATCCCAGCTGTTACTAGATAATGTATACTGTGACACAGGCATCAATGCCACATCTTTCTATTGAAATAGAAGTCCTCTGGGCTTATTTGAAAGTATCCTCTGTTCTCTTGCTCTCAAAAGGTCTTTCTCGCCTTTATATTTTGCAATATCCACATGCTGCTGTGTTCTGACCACAAAACATGCTCGTTTTATCCCACTCAGCTGCATTATGTCGGGACACCATTAAATATTTACCTTCTGCAGCATAATGCAGCACTTACTCTCTAAACTTGCCATTTCTGCCAGACAAACATAAACTACAGCGGGGCTTATAAAGTTATAAGTTCCAGATGGTGATGAATAAGTAATGTTGCACCCTGGGCCTAATTGCTCTAAGTTTCTAGATACCTGCAAACCATCAATTATACATTACAAGTGCTGCTCCTTAATTGTTTCTTACTGGCACTTCAAAAGAAAATGTAGCACAACAATGGCCCTGTACTGGCAGGGAATTTCTCTTTGAAAACACTTTTTTTACCGTTACTAGATTTTTAAACTATTCTTTCGCTCTGAATGAAGTTTACAAAGCTTGCATTGAAAAATTTCCCTGAAGACGAAAAAACAGGAGACCTCACTGTTTCATGATAAAAATGGGAATTTACTTGCTGCAAAACTCATTGTGCCTAATATATAATCCAATAAGAGGCTGGGCACTGTGCTTCCCTTATTAGTGACTTTAAGAGGTTGATCCAATTAACTTGGAATTTTACCCTCAATCTGTCTCCACCAGTAGCAGAAAAAATTGACTACTGAGTGTTCCATAGTTCACTGTACCCTTCCAGCTCTCACAAAAGCATGTTCCCAGCCTGGCTGCAAGCTCAGCAGGAATTAGCTGCCCTCATCCTTCACAAATCAGCAGATCTGTCTTGCTTGGTGAGCTCAGTTGTATTTCTGCACCTCTTGACCCAGCCCTCTCCAAAGAGCAAATGCACCTCTCCGAAGAGCGGTTGGCACCTGCAGGAGACCTCCAGTGAGGACTGTGCACACTCCGCAGGTCAGACTGACCTCCAGCATCCTGGTTTGACCACTGACCTAAACAAGCCCTAGGCATGATTGGAAGTTACTGTGAGACAGAACCTGCTCCCAATGACAAATTTGTATGTGACCATCCTCCTTGGAGACTGAGAAGTTCAATACCACAGAGACAGACTGCTGCATGTCAGCCGGCCTCAGAGTCAGAGAATAGACTCCTAGAATCCTGGAGTAGTTTGGGTTGGAAGGGAATTTTAAAGGTCCTCTAGTTCAAACTCCCTGCAGTAAGCAGGGATATCTTCAGCCAGACAAGGTTGCTCAGAGCCTTCTTCAACTTGATCTTCAATGTTTACAGGGATTGGTTATCTACTCCCCTTTCTGGGCAACCAGTGACAATATTTTACCACCCTTATTGTAACTTGTTTCTTATCTAGTCTAAATGAACCCTCTTTTAGTTTAAAACCACTAGTCCCAGGCCCTGTTAAAACATTTATCCTCATCTCTCTCGTAGGAGAAAGTAAAGGTGTCCCCAGAGCCTTCTCATGGAACAGATGGTCTTGTGTGCC
>WEKX01018400.1:180067-197500 GCA_013390025.1 Pitta sordida | reverse complement strand
AAGCATCTCAACATCTTTCTTAAACTTCAGAGAACTTCACGTTTGTTAATTAGTAGATAGAAGATGGGAATTAATGGATATCAAAATTAAAAAATTACTCATGGCTTTTTCTCCTTGCTTTCTAAAAATGTTGACAAAGAAATTTCAGTTTGATTTTTTGTCCAGTGTAAAGAAATCAGAGTTTCACATTAGAAATAACTCAAGATGCAAGTGTGTTCTGAAAGCACTTTGCCAGAATCTTGGTCCACAGATATATTACAGAATGAGATGAAGAACTGCCCTCAGTTTTCACTCATGACCACACACACATACATTTGCAATTGCATGGGCTAAATATCACAATTAAATTTCATTAAGCCTGTATGCAGGTAATAGTTAATACAACCTATTTTCTTCTAATAACTGTAATTTAGAGAAGGACTGAACAGTCCAGAAGAAATAAAAAACCCAGAAAGCTTCTGAAAAACAACCTAACCCTTATCTGTTACTCTTCTCTAACCAGTTCTTGCTTGCTTAAAAGTCAAAAACCCCAGTGGCTTTTCAATATCTCCAATCTATATTTATTCAAGTACAGACTTACTTGTTCAGGTCTCTTATATGCAATGCACACTGGGGAATTGCAATGACTGCAAACACCCCATGAATCAAAGCTTCAAATTCTGGTTTAAGGTACTTAAATCTAAGTGACAAAGTATTTACACACCCAATGGAAGGTTTCCCTCTGGCTGGTGCAAGTGTTTATGTACAGAATGGTACAATTTAGTAGAATCTCAACTGAATGGGAATCCATGAAAGAACTCTGGGCTGGACCAGAGGACATGCTGCAGAAGGTATTAACTTCCAATGTTCTGCTTGTGATCTCCAAATTTATAATGGTTTTTAAATTAGATTGAAAGAGTGTTTGGGGCTACATTAGCTGCTGTTTAATGCTACTTTGGTTCTCTACTGGAAACCTATAAGCAGCTTGTACTACCTTTCCTTGAGCAATTATATGCTCAATTCAATCACATTCAGGAAGTGAATCATTTCAGCTTTATTTCAAGATTAATAATGAGAACTGTACCTCTCCCAGCTGAAAGAATATACTTTGCTAGGTTACTGTAAAACATGACAAGTTATTTACTGTATCATAAGGCTACTGTAACCTCCTTTAATTTGCCCTTTTACAGAAACACTTTACTAGATTCTTCAGCAAGCAAATATGAACACACCTCACAGCCTACTGCTCTTCTACACATTAATAGGCCAACATAACCTGAAGAGCTTGATGTCAACCACAGCCAGCCAAAGTGGCGCAGAAGGACTTGTTGATCAGCAGAGAACTGTTCTGCTATAGAGCACCCTATAAAAGCCAATGGTTGGAGTATCAGCTCTGTAGTGTTTTCCTTCAGCAGCTTCCAGCTGTAAGATTATTTAGAAAAAGAGGTTCACTGTGTTTTGGCTGTGTTAACCATTATAACAGCTCTTCAGACCACCCAGGCCCAGCTGGCCTAATGCAGAAACACTGAGGTGGTGTAAAGCCGTCTTCTCTGCCTTCAGTCTTGTAGGTCATTCATGAAGCAAGTCTCTTTTTGGATAGAGAGCGATGCCCATATTTGGTCACAGACATACAGGAATTTGAAACATTCCCATAAAACTAAATTAATTCTTTCATTTCCAGGCTTAGTATGTTGAATACATGCTCATCAAAATCATCACAACTTGGAGCATTTAACCACATTTAAGTATTATCTCAAAATTTTAGAACAGAACGTACATGTTCATTAATATGTACTGGTCAAAGACGCAATCTTCTGACACTGTGTTATCTAAATCTATTCATTTTACAGAAAACCTTTTTACTCAAGAAAAACAGCCTATGAATTCAAAAAAGTCAGGGAGCACTGCAAAAATTTTGAACAATGCAAATGCAAAAAAAGCAGTATTTGATTTGTTTTTTGAAAGAAATCATTGTAACCATTCATGTAAATAATGCAGTCAAATTCATTTTCAGGAGCACTGATAACTTCAAAATGGTAGACTCCACTATCAAAATTGGATCAGGGTTTGATTTTTGGAAGTAACTAAAAGCCATTTAAAATTTTCTTAAATAAGACTGATGAACGTTAAGAAGTGATTTAGTATTACAGTTGGGTCTCCTATATCACAGACCCGCAGTCTTAATTGGGTTCTGTGAAGCCCTACTTCTGCGTTGAATGGCAGCTCATTCATATGCAAATTTGCCCTGCACCCTCAAACGATCCCCGGTGCTGTTTCAGCGCTGTGTTGCTGTGTATCGGTTGCCGTGATGGCCATGCTGGCAGGGTGGTGAAGCAGCAGAGCCCTGGCTGTGCCCAGGGTGGATGGGGAAGCGGTGGAGCCCGGGGTGGGTGGCGAAGCGGAGCTGCCGCCGCTGGCAGATCGGCACAGGCGGCCATGCATGCACAGTTGCGAAAAGGAGTCTCCTTCATCGCTAAAAAATCATGCCGCTAAGATCTGAAGCTGCAATATGGGGGCGTGAAGTGCAAGAGGGCTGACGGTAATTTTTTTAAAAATCCCTCATTTGAAACAGTAGATCTCACTTGTATCACTGAGTTTTCTATGTTATAAATTTGGTAGGTGATTTTTGATTACACAAATAAATCCAAACCAAAACACAATTTTTAATTTCAGTTTTTAAGACAACACACGACAAAGTATAAAATCTAAATACGCAACAGCCTTCAGCTAGGACAGTCATGATATCCAGAAGGTTCTTACGAAATTTGGACCAAGAATGGAAACTTGTAGAAGCAGGAAGTTCTAGTCAGACCACTAGAGCTCTGGTAGCTTCACTGAAATATTCAGACTAAACTTGCGGCTACAAACTAAGTACTACAGGCTATCTCACCCCTCTGCCTCAAGTGGCTGATGCCAGAGGACACAAGCAATCTCAACAGCTGATTCCAGGCCTAAGCACTTTGGAAAGGCAAATTTTTGAAGGGGGACTTCTGCATTTAGCTTTGAAATTCAATCTCTATGTTTATCAAAAAACGACTGACTTTGGTTAAACTACGATGGGATTAAACTGTACGGAAAATATTTGTCTCCTTCTGATGCAAAGCAAGCAACTTGCCATTCAAAAAGACCCATGCACACTTAAGACACTATTCACAGATTCACAGAATATTATGAGTTGGAAGGGACCCACAAGATCATCTAGTCCAGCTCACCATCTAACACCCGTACAGAGACCGAAAGCACATCCTAGAGCGGTAACACAAACCTAGTTCCCTCACAGTCTAGCAGGCCACTCTGAGCCGGAAGGGACCCAGGATCATCCAGCCCTACACCCCCCAAACTAGACCATGTCACTAAGCTCCTCATCGAGTCTTCTCTTAAACACCTCCAGGGACGGTGACTCCACCACCTCTCTGGACAGTCCATTGCTTATAAGCAACGCAAGCCTTTTAGATCAATTACATACTAATGAGCATTTGCCACACAATCGGTCAGTCATTAAATGTTATTTAGTAATATCTGCCTTGATAGATGTTTTCATGCAGAAAGTGCTTTAATATGCACAATAAACCATGTCGCAAATTTAGACTGGAATATATAATTTATGTAATTTGTGAAAATTTGACTAATTCTGGTAGTTATTTGCTAAGCTTCACTCGAAGTGCCATCTCACTGAATGATCTCCAAATTGACTCAATATAGAGTCACCATTTTGTATTCTCTTTATAAAAATCAATTACAATCTATTACTTAATAATACCACAGAAAATACTGTTCCAGTTGGCTCTGCTATAGCTACATTGTTAACCACTGTTAATATCCTCTGTTCTAAGAAAAACAATACCCAGATTTTCTGCCTCTGTTAGAGTTGATTGTTACAATAATAATGTGAGATAAAAGAAACAAAAAACAATGCTTCATTGTTAATTAATCTACTGCAATACTTTTTAAAATTACAGAAAAACCAGTTGCTTATTCTAAGAAATGACCCAGTAATTTCTGTGAGCTAACAGAATAGCAGCAGGAGAAATCATTTTGTGCTTTTGTGCGGAATTTACTGGAACGACAGTTTGCAGAGCTACACTTCTCAAACACATAATCAATGTCCAAACAGTAATCCAGCCCAGATTCTGGAGTATATTTATTTCTCAGTATGATCATCATAAAAGAACTTCTTTGAAAGATGGTTGTTGACTTAGTAGCTAGGTAACATTTAAATATGAAGCTAAGATCTTCTATTACTTAAAATCAGCAAAATAAAAATACACATGCAGAGAAAGCAAATTTGGTACTATATTTTAGGGACAAATGTAGGAGGGCAGAACATACCTTCAACATTTATCTTAAATCATGGTGAAGCCAAGGGAAAAACATGCCAAGTTCTCAGAGCACATGATTATAGCATTTGATCTATCAACATACAAGTCCTGGTTTCTGCAAGCTCATATACATTTTATTTTAAGAATATAGAGACTTTCCATGAACCTCCATGCACTTTTTACTTCACTGTAAAACAAATGTTCAGGTGTTTTCCCAGTTCTTCAAGATAAAGATTTCTAAAGTGCTCTGTTGGCAATATGCTAGTTTCCTGAAAAATGAATCCAACCTTTTCACCAACTGTTTTTTTCATTCTATTTCAGTTTTCCAAGAAAACCATTAGAAGAGTAAGGAAACAGTAATATAATAATACTTCTAAGCAGGGAACCAGAAATTAGCAATGCATGTGGATTCTGACAAAGAAGTTGCAACACTGATAAGCTATATTTTGGCTCTAATGACAGCCTTAGGGCATCCATGTGTGTACATGTAATAAATCACCCCACTGAAAAGATAATTACTGAGGGGAAAAGCGCTTTCTTTATGGCAATTACACTAAACTGTTCAAATTAACATACCCACAGATGGGACTTTGTTGTCCTACTTACACATCAGGGAGAAGAATGTTTCATTATATTAGTTCACTCACTTGAAAGGAAGAAATCAGGATCTGGTTATTAATCACACTAATACTCCTTAGTTTATGAAGCCTGTGTAGGCTTTTTACTGCAAAACCAATGCAGAACAAAAGGTTAATGAGGCTTTTAGACCTGATTTCTCAAAGGCAGTGAAAGTTGGACAATATCTAGGTAAAAACAGCAACCTCTTTCAGCTGCAAGCGGAGATTAAGAACTATATCCTAATTACTATTTGGTCTGGCAAAAAATAATTTAATCAAAACATATGCTTACATATGGACATGTTGTTCCACTCTCTTCCAATTTAATTGTAAGGATGATTAAACAAAAAAATGAATATTCATTAAACAGTTTTCTCTCAACATCTACTGCTATAGCTTTGCTCTCTGTTAGTAATGTGGACAGCTCTTTCCTCATTGGCCTTGCCCTCTGCTTCTAGAAAAGCATGTCTGCTTCAGATAAACAAACAGGACACTTTTGGCTGACCCATTGAGAAGCACATGCAAAAAATGATTTCAGGACTGAAATGCACCCTGCCAGCAGCTTTCACATACAAAACTACCTTTTCTGAAGACCATTCAAGGAGAGGTCAAAACCCTGACCTGCTGAAAGCAAATGGTAATCTCATTACCTACTTCAATAAGAATAAATTCCAGCATGGCTTTGTTACATGGGTATTCCTTCTCCCAGTTCCTTCCTTATTTGTACCTCCTTTGTGGAATGTGTTAGTGAGCAGATTACAGAGAAGCCATCCAAGCCTTGATAAGGCAAGAGGGGAAACCTTCAGCAGCCATCACCTCCACCCCCTCCAGAAACTTAAGAGATTGTTCCCATCTTCAATTTATCAACAGTCTACTTCCTGGTGAGATAATCCTACTCACTCCCATTCTATGATTAAACTCCAGGTTATAAATCCATGAATCAACCACAAGTTATATTTAGAGTCTACAGCTTGATCTCTTCTGGGATAAAGACAGTAGTACAAAACAAACTAATTTAAAGCCTTGTATTTCTTGTATGTGGTAAAAAAGTACGTCAGGGGAAAAACTATCAAAACCCAGTCCAAAAAAAATGACTAGTCTACTAGGTATGGATCTACTTCCATACAATATCACAGCACCACTTGCTTCCCTCTTATGATTCCACACAGAGACACGTTTTCCTTCCTGTATCAGCCTGTCGCTGCAGAGTAAGACAATTTCCTGGCCGACTACTGGCAACCTTCACAAGGACCAGACCATTTTTAACAGCCCATAGCCCCTGATTAGGGATCTTAGTTTCAATGAAATAAGGTTGGCCAACAGGTAGGTACAATCTCTTGAAACAAACTGAATATCCTACGTTCCTTTAAATGCCTGCTGGGTTGCTGCTGTCTAGGAAACCGTTGTGCATACTGTGGGGTTTGCACATAACTGCTCCTTCTTCTCCTGGATCATGTTCAGAGGGATGCTGTGATGGCATTATGGCATCTTCTAGACACTTCCTATGCTCTAAGTTAGGAAACCTCTCTTTTGCAAACTCTGAAAAACCGTATGAATAATATGCAGAATGAGACAGTCACAAATTAGAAATATTTTGCTGAAATATGTACACCTCCTACATATTTAGTTTGAAGCATAAAAAGGTGGCTCATTTATGTCTCATGCTCACTTCCTTCACCTTTTCACTTTGCAGTCCTCATTCGTAAGTTGCAATCAACATCTCCCCATCCCTTCTACTTATTGAGAAGATTCTAGAGTTTTTCACTGCAGAGCAGGGAGTAAGCTCTTGAGATGCAATTGGCAGCAGTTCTCCACTTAGTTTTTTACTATTTTGACCCATCTTTATTTTTTCTTGCAGTCCTCCAAAGGCCCCTAACCTGCAAGCTGGTAAACCACTAGGTAGAGATGGCAGGAGCAGACAGGTTGAAGTGGCTACACTTGCAGACAGTAGCTCACACCTCCGTCAGCACTGAAACAGCACAATGGTTTTTTTTAGTGGTCTATGATCTATATTATTTTGGTTGATAAGTAATTTCTTTATGCAACTAGCTATTGTACTTTCCCTCATCAAAATAAGTGAAAGTTTTCAGCTTCCAAAATGCCTACAAATACCCTTTAACATAATTTACTCTTTCACTTTATCTTGCTGTCAACCACTATCTGTTGGGACTTCTTTTACTTTTGTTGCATCAACAATGATAACCAGCTTCACTTGAACTCATTTTCCCCTTCCTTCCCAAACCTCTTTCCAGAGCACCACTGTAAGATCACCCACATATTCTCAGAGCTGTTTCTTCTTGTTCTCCCACACTGTGCCAAATAAGTTAGACAAGCAACTAAGGTTTTTCCTACATTCTCATCTGGCAACTCTGTCCAGTGCTCAAAGATGGACGGAAAGAACAAGCATATGACTATGGGTATCTCTACCCTCATCAGATAGAGATGCCATAGGTCAGGACAATCTAAATGTATCAAGCCTTTCTTTGCAGCTTCATATCACGCAGATCCCACAACCCTTTGACAACTTCTATGTTTACAGCCATGAAAGACTACAATCGAATCCTAGAGTAACACAACTTACGCAGTATCTAACTCCATATGTCCTCACCTGCACTGAGCACATTCTGGAAGTATGTGGGTTGCTGCTTTACATAACAGGTACACATGCTTTTCATCGGCACGTGCCGGGGACATTATCTGGCTTTTCTCGGTATTGTTGTGTCTAAACTCTAAGTCCAAAAGAATTGTTCTCTGATTATTCTACACTGTCATGATTATAAAAAGTATTCTTTATTGCTAGTTTCATCTCATTTAACTAAGTCTGCGGATTCAGTGCTAGGCAAAAAAACTGACAGGATAATGTATTTCTACTGAAAAAGAAAGTAAACGAATTCTTATGAAAACATCTTTACGTATCATCAAAGGAAGTGAGATTGTATGTGAAAGTTTTAAAAGCTTTTTGCCCTGGAAGCAAAAAAACCACTTTATAGAGATGCCAATAGTTGGAAGGAGTTAAAAGTAGCCTCAGTATTTTTTCCCAAATACAGTACATCCCTGCTGCATTGTGACCCCTGCATTACGACCCCATGGATTTGCGATGAAAATTTCTCACAATTTTGCTTCAGCCATTTGCGAGGTTCCCTGGCCGACGCATGCGCAGTGCCTCTGCTCCACCGAGCGGTGGTGCCGGAGCTCCCTGTGGGGCGGCGCCGGCCCGGTCCCACGAGAGGGCTGCAAGTCACGCTGTCCCCTGTTACTCTAAGCACAGCCGGGGACTGACCTCCCCAGGGCGCGTTACTGTTTCCATGGCTACAGGCAGGGAAGGGAAGTGCCCCAAGAAAGTGGGGCTGGCTGTGGCAGCCAGAGGGACATGCTCACTCCCCTGCCGCAGCTGAAGCCCCCCATGCGGTGGGGCCAGTGGGGGGTGGGGGGGAGCAGCGGCGCGGGGTTTGGGCTGTGAGCACGCACAGTCAGGAGCTGCGGAAGCGGCAGCATGGCCAAAGAGAAGTCTAGGTATTCTCGGGGGCAGTCTCCCCCGGCAGACAGGATGCAGAAATGCTTCCCTTTCCTCCCCTGTGCTGTGAGAACCCGTGGGGAGGAGTCAAAGAGGCTCCCCAGCACTCCTGATTGGCTGGGGGTGGAGCAATGGGCATGGCCTGCATGCATACTAATGACCTGCATGTATCTGCGAGTTTGACGTTTCGCAAGACCTCTGACATGACCCATTTCTCGCAAATGCGGGGGTATAAATGTACAAATCAGTGGATTGGATTCATTCATCCGAGTCATAAATATGAAAGAATCTGTAACAGAAAGTAAGTACACAAACACAGTTAAGCATAGGCACTTCCATACCTTGACAAAATGTAGCATTGATCCTCTTATATCCTTGTGGGCATTCCATCATAGGACTATATCCATGATAAGCTGAAGAAAAAAATTACAATAGTTAAATACTGCTAATTTACATGCTTATTTCCAGAGCCTGATAGCCAAATTATCTTATAACTATATAAAGCCCCCCATTTTTTGATATATGGTGAAGCATTAAAGAAATTAAAGGCTGAACAGCTAACTGTAATTTCACCTCCTTTGATGTACCACTTAAGACTTCAATTATTCACCTAAATTTGTATTTTTTACAACAAAACAAAAAAACTCAACACAACAACAAACCCCCAAACAAAACCTTTGAAATCAGGACATTATCTTTGCATGCTATTTGTAGCTGGTTTGCAAAACTGGTTATGTGACTATTTGAGAACAAATAGGATGAAAAATAAAGTGGAAGATTCATGATGAAAACTCAGTGATAGTTTCACAACTGAATGCAGCTTTAGAAAGCAAGTCTCTTCAAATGGTAATCAACATTGCTGGGTACCACTTCTCCTGACACACTGAATCAAAAAAATACCTGAAAACCAGAGGAAAAAAAAGCAAATAAATTTTTTAAAGGGGAGGGGAGGAAAAAAAGAAGAAAGGCACATCTATGATTTACTAACAAAGCTTTTGAATTTTAAAAGACTAAACTTCACTTACTGGTTGATCAGTGTAAACTGTCATGGACCTAACAACACTGCAAAATAAAAACTGAATTCAATTTTGTCAAAATAGAAAGTTTTCATTTAACCAGCTTTTTATTTGTCTTTATTGTTTCCTTCCTTCATTTAAGGTTGCTTTTAAGACTGCAGAAAACTGTGTATTAACTCTTAAACATTACAAATGAGAGCAGTAACTTCTTTGTATGGTTATGCACTAAAATTTAACTTCTTGACAAAGCCCCGTACTTTGTTAAATACACAGGACTAAACTTCTGACACTATGATTGCCTAAGTGCCTTTAATAAGAGTCAAGAAAGTTTTTCATAATTCTAATGCAACAACACAGACACCTTACACTTCGGCACATGTTTTGGTTTCTGTTGAAAGTGTTCTAAATGTTCAGTAGACAAAAAAAAACCCTAAACAAAACCAAACCAAAAACCAACAAAACACCAGATGCAATACTTTCCACCTTTATGGTATATAAATTGTCAAATAAGACAGAACAACTGAGTAACATAATGTTGTTGATTGGCTACATGTTTATTTTCAAGGCAGCTGCAATCTTTTCACAATGCTAACATTAAAACCAGTTGAAATTTTAGGTGAAATTTTCAAGAGCATAATGCAATAGTCTTCTTCTAGTCCCCAAAAATGCCAGTGAAACTTCTAATACTCAGGTTGGCAGTCAGAGTCATAATTGCCCTCATTACATTCTAACTGGTCGGTGTTTGCCATTACAGACCCGATTCAATTCACACTAAAACCAAGACAGTCTCTGTAACTTTTTGTGGGCAGGAATGACACCCTGCAGTGCAGCCTGGGGAACAAAAACAGAGGAAGAGAAGAGCTCTTCCAGTTGTGGATGGAGACCAGCCCATAAGCTATGCCAGACCTTTTCCTGTGCTGCAACACGTTTTTCCTTCCAAGGTGACTCAGCTGCTCTAGAAAGTCCACTGGTGGAGTGAGGTCAGAGATTTTTAACCTCTCCCTCCTCATCCTCCTACTCCCACACTGAACAGGAAACAGCAGTTTACTAGCAGCTGTTTTCTTCCTTCTACAAAGAGCAGAAACGTAAGTGGGTCACTGTTAAATATATAGGACCAAACTTTTGGCACTATGATCTTGTAAGTGCCAGAACACATTGTTCAGTGATGTCCAGTGATCCATATTGGAGCTGGATGGAGTCCTACATTACTTACCTTTTAGTCACTTAGAAAACCTGTTTGCAATTATTAACTGTTAGCAAGAAGCCTGACCAATCATAACACTGCCTGTGTAACACTGAAATGCACTTTGTCTTGCACATTGTCTTCTGTAGAAGCCCTCAAAAATGGAGATTTGTTCCAAAATTTTTTCTTTTGGTTTTCAGTAAAAACTGAATAACTCACACATTTACAGACATGGGAGCTGTCTCAGGCCAAGGCACTTAACTTTGCAATGGGATAGAAGCCCTGACTGAGCAGTGGCTGTTACCCAAAATACTCAAGTACATGTTCACAAAGTGACAGAGCCCTATTTAAGACCATGGGAACAAGACATATGCAAACTTACACATGTCCTTAAGTAGTTGACTGAATGGAGAAGTGCCTGCTAGTGAGACTGAACTATATACTTAAATATTTAGCTGATATGGGTTACACAAAAGATAGCATATCTGATCCACAAGTCATGTCATGATTGAATAGACCATACTTAAAATCACTCCTATATCAAATGTAGCCTAGAAAATATGTATAGCGCTACCAAAGCTTCCTGACAGATTTAATGAAATGTTCTTGAAGTATCCACCTACCAAACTATATTCTTGATATAATGCAGTGATATACGTAATTATACTGTATTTTCAACTGGAGTAAACAGACAGTGCACCCTTCTCCTTCTTAAAACACTAATGCACAGTGAGAACTCCCACCTAGAAAGATGAGAAATGTATGCCATTATGTCTAGGAGACACAAGCTCTTACTTTCCAAGAATGCTTTAATCAGAAGATGAGAATTATTCCAAGTGGCAACATTCTCTGCCTTCTCTTGAGATCATACAGTTACTTTAAAAAAAAACAATTTCAAACTAAGCCAGAAAGCAGGAGTGAGCGTGACTCACACCGTAAGTAATTAAGGACTCTGGGAAAGAGACTAGGTTCCTAGTCCTGTTCCAGGAATTATTTCTACATTTCACGGGTTAGGGCATCTCCTCATATGTATAAAATGTAGATTAGAAATTATTCAGACAAATAAAGGAACTCTGAAGTGTCTCATTTGAGCAAGCATGTTAGCCACTAAACCTTTTAACAAAAGGTCATTGGTAATCTCATTAGCATTTAAAAAAATTATTCTTACTCAATGCTTTGAAAAAAGAAGTGGTGGACTTCCCTTCAGGAGAGGTTTTTAGGTTGAGTTCAGACCTTCTCTATACCCACCTAAGAAGCATTGTGGATCAGGACTTTAGACATGGTTTGCCCCATTCTTTCCTTGGTTGCTTGCTCTTAACACCATACTAAACACGTTGGTATTAAGCAGCTGCCTGACCAACGCATCCACTGTGGATTCCAGGTTGAGATGAGTGTTTTATCAGAACTACGAAGAACTAACAAATGAACTTCACTTCAAATCAGGCACCAAAAATTTCCATTAGTAGTTACAACTAGTTTTTGATTGAAGCACATTTCAGGCTTATGTGATTTTTGTCATGGCACACCTACATCTAACTAAGCAACATTCCACATGCCCATATATTACTGATGAATATGACTTGCAGTTGTAGTGAAATTGCTACTCCTTTGGAGAAAACTATAAAATCAGGACACATTCATACATCAATCTATAGAATCATAGAATATCCTGAGTTGGAAGAGACTCACAAGGATACACAGAATCACAGATTTATAGGGGTAGGGTAGTGTGTTATAGGTAGGACGGTGCGTTGGTGGCAGGATGGCAACAGGTTAGGTAACAGGTTTGGCTAGGTTAGGTAATAGGTGATAGGTTGGACTTGATGATCACTGTGGTCTTTTCCAACCTTACTGATTCTGTGATTCTGTGCTAAGTTAGAAGGGACCCATTAGTATCATCAAACCAACTCCTGGCCCTGCACAGGTGTTATGGTTTAGGGGGTGGGTTTTTTCTGCTCTGGCAGCGAGGGGGTTAACAGCTCAGTTCTTGCCTGGGCTCTCCGTGCTGCCAGGGCCTTCAAGGTTATANATCTGTTGTAAGAGAAGGAGGGGTGGGGGTGGGGGGGGGAAAGGTTGTCTTCTAAATGATGCTTCCTTCACAGTTCTGATCTTGTTAGTTAGTAAATAAATCCTTTATATTCTTTACTTGTAGTTGCCTTGCTTTTTACCTGTGACTAGTTTTATTTTCCAGTTTTATTTTCTAGTTTTTCTCCTCCAGGAGAGGTTGTAGGTGAGTCTCTGGCATCCAGCCAGGGTCAAACCACGACAACAGGATACCTCAAGAATCACACCATGTGCCATGAGAATGCTGTCCAAACGCCTCTTGAACTCAGACAGGCTTGATGCTGTGACCACTTCCCTGGGGAGCCTGTTCCAGTGCTTAACTTTTGGGAGACAAACTTTTTCCTGACACCCAAATTAAGCATCCTCTAACTCAACTTCAGGCCATTTCCTCGAGTCCTGTCACTGATCACGAGAGCAAATACATCTCTACCTGCCTCTCCTCTTCCTTTTGTGAGGATGTTGAAGGTTGCAAAGAGGTCTTCTGACATTGTCCTCTTCTCCAGGCTGAACAAACCAAGACATCTCAGCTGCTCCTCATACAGCTTCCCTTCATGGCCCTTCATCATCCTCATGGCTCTTGTTTGAACACTCTGTAACAGTTTAATGTCTTTTTATATTGTAGTGCCCTTGAGAGGTCTTGGGAATCCAGAGAGGTCCCAGTTCACTCGAAGCTGGTGAACATTGTCCTGACTTTCAAGAAGGAGGACCCTGGAAACTACAGGTGTGTCAGTCTAATAGTGTAGGGTAAAATCATGGAAAAGATTATTCTGAGATGTATTGAAAAAACACCTGGAGGATAACACAGTCATCAGTCACAGCCAGCACACCATCATGAGGGACAGGTCCTGGGATCACTGAGTCCAAGTCCTAGCCTTGAACAGGACAGCCCCCAAAATTACACCATGTGCCTGACAGAATTTTCCAAATGTTTCTTGAACTCTAGAAGGTTTGATGCTGTGACCACTTCTCTAGGGAGCCTGTTCCCGTACCCAACCACTCTCCAGGTGAAAAACCTTTTTCTAATATCCAACTTAAACCTCCTCTTACAAAGCTTCATGCTGTTTCCTCAGGTTTTACCACTGGTCACCAGAGAGAAGAAATCAGTGTCTGCACCTCCACTTCCCCTTGTGAAGAAGTTGTAGACTCTGATGAGGTATCCCCTCAGTCTCCTCCTCTCCAGACTGAACAGACCAAGTGACTTCAGCTGCTCCTCTTATGGTGTTATGAACCCCTAGATCCTTCACCATCTTTCTCACCCTCCTTTAGATGGTCTCTAATACTTTATATCCTTCTTGTATTGTGGTGCCTAAAACCACACACAACATTCAAGGTGAGGCCGCACCAGTGCGGAGCAGAGCGTGACAGTTCCTTCCCTCGACCAGCTGGTGGTGCTTTGCCTGATGCCCCTCAAGACACGGTTGGCCCTCCTGGCTGCCAGGGCACTGCTGACTCAGATTCAAGTTGCCATCGACCAGGACCTCCAGGTCCCTTTCCGTGGTAGTGCTTTCCAGCCTCCTACTCCCCAGTCTGTATGTACATCTGAGGCTGCTCTGTCCCCGCTGCAGAATTGGGCACTCGTCTGTGCTAAACTTCATACAGTTGACACACTGCTAGAAACTGTATCTACATGATACAGGAATAAAAATTTAGGTGCCTGAGTCTTATTAACTATGATCCCAAGCAGACTCTCTCTCTGAAGCACATCAGAAAATAAACGTACTCCACATACTCCAGTGCATGAAACTTAAATGTTTCATAAACAGGCAGATCAGATTGGGTCAACATAAATTTTTATGAGTCTCCTATAGAAGGAGGAGTCAGAGAAATAGGAGTAAAAGCAGGTTTTCTGCTGAAATTGTATTTACATCTACATTAAGACTGTCAGACTAAAACACACTTCGAGAAAGATCAAAGACTGAAAGCATTTCCAACATTGCTATCTCTACAAATAACAGGGTCCTAGAAGACCTAGATAAGAAAGACTGCAATTTCCTGCCCTATTTTTGGCACACTAAATGCAGGTCCACTCCATCTGCAAAACAGAGATTACATTATCTTTTCCCATCTTTCACTTAATGATGAAAGTATGACATGACAGGGGACTATTACTATTCCTGTCCAACAATAAAATAATCCTCAAAATTTAAGAGAGTATCTTCATCTACCATTTGAAATTTCTCTCTCATTATAATGCCAATGTCAAATCACAGTAAAACGTTGAAGGAAGTCTTCGTCATTGTCTAATTGTTGGGGAAGATATTTCAAGAGCAGAGAAAAAAAAAAAAGTAACTGACATTTCAGAGCCTGGAAGACCTTGGCTCCAAACTTGAAAGTTCATCTGCAGTCCCAAGATGTCACTGCATTCTCTCCAAGCAGTAACTGAAGCCTCTATAATTTAAGATTTCTGTGTGAACTTATAAAAAATAATTACAGCTGGAAAAGCCAAGAGGATTCAATGTGATTATTCTCCCTGCACTGAGAAAACACAACAGTCCATCATTGACTTAAAGGAGGAAGAAGGAGAGAAAAAACTTAACTGTGTCAACTTTGCTGGCTGCAGTGAGTGCCTGCATAATGTAACTCTGCTGGCATGCAGGGGAATTCCAGTTTCTACAACCTGTTCCTAATCAAATCATAGCACATTCTTTCTACTAGGTTCCTTTTGGTTTTGGGATTTTTCCTCCAAAAGGAAGGGAAAATACTACTTGAGGAGAAAAAAAGGCATTAACTGATCCAGAGAATAACAAAAAAAAAAAAAATAGCACTTACATGGCTTCTTGGGACATTTCTGGCATTTGTTAAAACCCCAGGAAGTACCCACAGTTCCACAGCAGTCTTCTTGCTTGGAAAGGCCAGGAAGCGCTTTGCCACACTGGAATAGTCAGGTAAAGAATACTCTGGTTAGTGATACTACAAAATGCTCACTTCTAGTACAATGTTCTTTTTCAGTCGTCTTGAATCAACCTCTTGCTGAGACACTGAAGATTGACTGGAGCTCTTAGCTGAACTTAAATGGTGCCCATGCATTGCAAAGGCTCTCTACACAGTCATAAGTAAATTAGGTGACATTACCATCTTCCCCTGTGTCAACTTGAAAAGAAGGAGAAAGAAACAGATGAAAACAGGACATCATAAGAATGAGTGAGTATATTTCTAAGGTAGTAACTTACCATTGGCACTTATTCCTACCTTTCTCCTCATGAAAACATGCTTGTCGATTTTTTCAAAACCTATATAAATTATCTCAAATACCTTACTAACTACTTGCTTGAAGACAGACAAAAAATATTACTCTGATTTTTATGTTATTTCCTACTAAAGAGCCTCAATTTCCTATCAGCTTAAGTTTAATGTTTATGACCAGTTATGGAAATCTGCCAAGTTTAATGACAGGTTCTGCTGCCCAAGATACATAAGAAGGACAGGTTCTGCTGCCCAGACATGTAAGAAGACTGAAGTTGAAATTAGTGACACCTGTGTTATTCCAAACTCTCTCCTTTCCCATGCAAATATTTAACATAATCATGCAATAATTTCTGAGGTCAATTTTCACTTCTCTCCTCCCCGCATCAAACAGTAATATACTTATTGTGCTTTTTATGAATAAGAATACTAATCTTCAGAAGCTCACAAGGTGCTAGTTATGTTCTTGACTTTTGCAATTTTCTTCCATTTCTCATGGTATAGAAAGCTTAAACGCATTTCAGATGCAGACATTAAAAAAATAAATACGTACACCTAAACCTGCCAATAAAGTATAAAATGGAATGCACAAAGCACAAGAGAAGTTCACAACAGCTTCCTTAGTAATACTTTAAAAGTAAATGCTGATATAAATAGGCACTGCAGCAAACAATTCAAATGTGCCGAAGCGTGAATCCTCAGCATGAAGTGAATACTTCTCTCCTTTCCCATTTGCTTTCTGACAGCATATAAACTTCTGACCCAAATGCTCACTGCCACTTAGCTTTCAGATCAAGAAAGCTGGCTTATCCTGTGCCACAGTCTGTGGCCTTGCAGTCGCCTTCATTTCAGCTGATAATCCAGTGACTCTGCAGTGCAGATCATGCTGAATACACATTCACTGATGGTTTCCTCCAACTGTCTCAAAATTTTTAAAGTGTGCTCTTAATTGTACTGACACACATGAGCCAATCATGTTTCTGAAGCAGAGTTACTCTGTGTAGCTTCACATTGTGACTACTAACTGGATAGCAGACTACCCCACACCGGGGCTCTGACACATCAGAGGGTCCCTCTGCCTGAGGAATCACAGAATCAGAGAATCACAGAATATTATGAGTTGGAAGGGACCCACAAGAATCATCTAGTCCAACTCACCATCTAACACCCGTGCAGAGACTGAAAGCACATCCCAGAGCAGTAACACAAACCTAGTTCCCTCACAGTCTAGCAGGCCACTCCGAGCCGGAAGGGACCCAGGATCATCCAGCCCTACACCCCCCAGCTAGACCATGTCACTAAGCTCCTCATTGAGCCTTCTCTTAAACACCTCCAGGGATGGCGACTCCACCACCTCCCTGGGCAGTCCATTCCAATACGCAATCACTCTCTCTGTGAAAAACCGCTTCCTAACATTAAGATTAAACCTCCCCTGGCGTAGCTTGAGGCCGTGCCCTCTCGTTCTGGTGTCGTCAGCCTGGAAGAAGAGGTCCACACCCATCTGGCTGCAACCTCCCCGCAGGTAGTTGTAAACAGCAATGAGGTCCCCTCTGAGCCT
>WEKX01018400.1:135143-179891 GCA_013390025.1 Pitta sordida | reverse complement strand
TCACTGGATCATAAAAGGAGATCAAGTTAGTCAGGCAGGACCTGCCTTTCCGAAATCCATGCTGACTAGATCCAATGTCATGGCTGTTCTGCAGTTACTGCGTAATAGCACACAAGACCATCCGTTCCATGACTTTGCATGGGACTGAGGTCAGGCTGACTGGTCTGTAGTTGTTAGGATCATCTTTCCTACCCTTCTTGTGGATGGGTGTCACATTGGCCAATTTCCAGTCTTGTGGCATAACACCAGTAAGCCAGGACTGTTGGTAAATTATGGAGAGGAGGGTCAGGAAGTCATCATCCTAGCCATCTTTTTTGCCCTTTTTTCACAGACACAGTAATCCCTTGCTACTTCATGGTTCACTATTCGTGGCTTCAATATACCATGTTGTTTTCTGTCCCGGCTTTACTATATTTACTGCATTTACCGCTACTTTGCAGATTTTGCTTCTTGTGGCATCTTTCTGGAACAGACCTCCCGCAATATTTGAGGGATTACTGTACTTCTCAAGCACCTCCTGAAATATCTTGGCAACAAAACAGCCTCAGTACACTATTTAAACATCAAACTGCAACGTGTAACATGCAGCAGCTCAGCACTAGCTGCTTGTGAAGCTTAGACATCTGTCAAGGGATGTGTGAGAAGCCGGAAGCATCCTCCTTCTTGGTGGCAGCCAAGCACATACATCCAATTTTTTAGCACCAGGGCAATAGCTCTGGTGTGGCTCTGCACACCACCTGTATACGTGGTAGCACTACCTATGCTTTGAGTTCCATTTTAGGGAAACATGAACAGCAAAAAGAACAGAGTGGCCAAACAGCTACAGAAAGTTGCTAAGCTATTGTGCAACTTTAGGAATCTATTTACAATTACTGTCTGCAGAGGATGTGGTGACAAATCTTCCTATGTTGCAAGGAGTGAGAAATAGCCCTCACTTGAATGGCATTTGGCTGACTTAAAGCAGTAAAGCATTTAAGCCAGTACTGCCTTTCGGATGCAGGCCCAGGCTCACATTATGTGGACACTTACCTTTCCTCTTGTACTAGACTGACTCTTGCATGAGACTGACCATTTCTGATCGATCATTTAGAGCCTGACAAGTTCTATTTTCAGAAGCAACTCTCAACCTGTAGGTGCACAAATGGGAATTCTGCACAACATTCTCTGCTGTAGCAGCTTGTCTGTTTTCAAAACTGGAACTAGTTCTTGCAACTGCCTCTAGTTAGATGATATACAGATTGTGCTGCAGTTCCCAGAAGCTCAAGAATCTTTCAGCTGGAGAGTACTCATAATATCTCCTCCAAGTGGCTGCCCTAAAACCTTGGAGAGCTCGTGTTATATCCTTACACAATGCTGGTTTTCTCAACCTGCATCCCAGGTAAGCATACTCCATTGTACATTATAATCACAGCTATGAAGTTTGACTTTATAATTACAGATGCTCAACCCCTTTCCTACAACTGAGACTACTTCTTCAAAGACAAAGAAGACACTTACTAAAATCGTACACAGTGGCCATTATCAAGAGTTAGCTGAAGCATTTTGCACTCAACTTTTCTCCTCCCAGTGTATCTTGCTTTTACAACACTCCTCTCTCTGAAAATAAGTGGGAGGAATCAAGGTTGGTGCTGCACCTCCCCTTATGATCTCAGAAATGGAGCATTTGGGCAGTGAGGCACATTACCTAATACCCACTGTTTCTCTTCAAGGTCAGAAGCCTCAAGGACACATTCCAGCAGTTCGTGTGTGTCAAGGCAAGATTCCACCAACACGAGAGCAAACATGTCATCATGAACTGGACTTTCTTTTTTTCTTTTTACCCAGAATAGAAAAAGGTGTCATTTAATAGTAACAAATTAAAAACATATAAAACAAATAAGGAGGAAAAAAAAAGGAGTTGGAGGAGGAAGATGGACTAAAGCCCACTAGTGTAGTTTAGGTGTGGTGCTACAGCATTTGCACTCTATTGAAAATCATGATCTCTATGGTCATAACTTTTTCAAATTTCCATATAAAAACCCTGAGCAAAAATAAGAATGCCAAAGTCTGAGTCATCTGGCAACTGTGGTTTGTAGTCCTGTCAGTAAAAACTGGCAACGATTAAAGCTGCTGGTCCCACTGCCTCTATGGTGAATTAAAGCTTGAAGAATCAATGATCATTTGGGTAACATCCAGATCATTGTAGAAACTGGCCAGTGAGAAAAAGCAACTGCCATATGGAGCTCCCATGCTGTAAGATCTGTGTAATTTTTGAGCTATGCACTAGAAAACATGAGGGCTCTGCAAGGTCCTCATCCATGCAGAAATAGAGAGCTCTTCTATGTCTAGTAAACCCGGATTAGGTACACCTAATAGTGCTTCAGATACTCTCAACACTCACGGTACTGCACAAATGCTCCCCCCATTCACAAACCTTAAGCATCTATGAGTTTAAGTTCTGTTTCTATAGGTGTCAGAAACTTTTATAGTTAATTTCTATCCACTCCAAAAGTCTTACCACTTCTTAGAACCAAGAAGCACACTTGGTTTTTTAGACAGTCTTTTCCACTCTCTGAGTCACAAGTGAGTGGAAACATCACTTGGGGGAATTCACAGCTATTTTTCAGATTGTCTCACCATTCAACACAACTCTAACATCTATATATACTATTTCTAAAATAAGAAGGAAAGCTAAACACAGACAAACAGCTTGACTGTCCACAAATATAATGCCATTTCCCAAGCTTAGGTTTACACTTATCTATCGATCATGTACACATATTTTAAACTAATCTAGGCTGTATTCCTGAGGGCTCATGGAAAAGAGAACAGATTTTCATGAATGATATCTCTGCCTGGTTCAGAAGGCAAAGAAGTCATGAAGGTTTGGTATAAAATAGCCCAACTGTGCTGAAAGAGGCTCAGCAGTAGCAGCAGTATGATGCACACATGGTACTGCTATAAAACAAAGTTCTTCCTGGGTAAAACACTCACAGACACTGAAAGTATTGTTTCGAATCCACATAGTTTTCCCCATGCGTGCCTGGGCTTCTATGCCAATATTTTATATAACTGAAGGAAGTACTGAATATTCCCACTGGAAGGCTGAAATTCTGTCTAACTCTGTGCTGGTGCACAAAGGTCATCCCAAGCCACATCACCTCTGTAACTCTGTCCAGACTCCATCCTCTGCCCCATTTCCACAGCCTTGGAGTGCTAACAGTTGTGCACTGCCAGTAGGGTTTCACGTGTTTTTTAATGCCAGGGAAAAGGGAGGATTACATCCTTGAAATCCCTCTGCTAAGGCAATAGAGGAAATTTATTCTGCTCCCTGTAAAGTGCAGTAGAGAGTCCAGTCTCACAATTAGTCTCAGGGCAACTGGAGATGATTTTGGCCAAGGGAGCACAGTGATTCCTGGGACTCCCACTCCTGCGTGACCCATCTACAAATCCCTGTCACAAGCTGTTAGTTAAAACCACAACACAGGCATAAATAAAGGAGTGTTACGTGATTAACTATGATTGAAATTGATAGGTGCTTTGCCTGAGTTAATAGCTAATGACTCTGGGATTCAGCTCAAAGACTGCATTTCACATACCACAATAGCAGAAGTGAATGGATACACTGTTTAACTTTCTGTAAACTATTCAACAGGCGCAGATCTTGGTTTGTTGCTTCTTTTTTCCCTATAGCCATAACAAACAAAGTAAGAAACTTCAAAGTTAATAAACTATATTACTGAAACAATTAACAAATATACTTAATTAGCCAAGTGACCAGCCGAATGACAGGTTGTTGCAAATTAAGAGTATTAGCCCATGTAGCACTGGCTCCCTAACAGGAATTGTCTCATAAACAGAGGAAAGAAACTTAAATGCTTCCAGACTTTCTAGAAGAACTGGTAAAGAATTTATTTTGGCTTAAGCAGAACATTCTTCATAGGCAAGCAAAAATTATCCAGCTTTCTCCTATTTGAGTAATTAAAACAATGTTTGGTGTTTTTGGTATCTGATACATCTTTAATCTTCTGATATTTCAGAGTATTGATCTTGCAAAGAAACTATTGCAAATGAAGCATTAATCCTGGAAATGAATCCACACTAATTTCTGACAGTCTATTTGTTTAAGAACTTCAGAAGCCAAACCATGAGCTTCAAGGAATTCCAGACAGTTATTTTATTTCATGAGATGGTATTTTTGAGACTACTCTACAGAAAAAAGGTTTTAAAAGTGCTCTAAGAAAAAAGTACCAGTATGAAGCACAAAATTGTATCATTTTTCCTGTCTAAAGAATATAAATAGGAAAGTTCATTTCATACAGCTGTTAAAAAATGGAAATACCTGAAATTCGCCTCCATAGGAAATGTTTTGTTAAATCTGAAGTTCAACAGGAACACATACACAGTTGAATTAATAACTTATTACCACTGTAATCACCTCTGCACTACATACACTATGATCATACTGCATACCATAGTACCAGTATGTTAGGTTAGGCATTAAGAGCTATTAACCCAATTTGCTGTTCTGATTTCTAACTCAAAAACTTTGATGCCTTTGTTTAATATTTCCCATCGTGGAAAGCTCTTTAATTATCTAAGTCCAGTTGCTAAAAGCTTTATGTATTTTCTCAAAGTTCCGTACTTGATCAGGGTATACTCTTGTCTGAATGAAGCTAAGTACTGTAGATGCTTAATGACTTGCAGTCAGAATCTTTACCATGATACGATGTTGATAATTTCTGACCTTTTCCAGCTGCCACCTATCATTAGGCTTTTTTTGTATTCTACCAAGTCTGACAGCAGACAGAAGTGTGTTGCTCAAACCAAAACAAATGTTTCCTGTAAAAGACATTACTGAAATACAGTATTAAGTAGATTATTTCCAAAGAAATCTATCCCACTTAAGATGCTGATTAACTAACATCTGATGATCAGACATATTAAGCAGCATTTGAAACACATTTGAACACATAAGTGAGAGCTTTGATCACAATGAAAAATGGACAGCCCTCAGAATTTTTAATAAAGCCTTTCCTAGTGTTCACCATTAACATTATTTAGCTTAATTAAAAGAATTCGTCTATCACAGAATCACAGAAAATTATGAGTTGGAAGGGACCCACAAGGATCATCTAGTCCAACTCACCATCTAATCACAGAATCACAGAAAATTATGAGTTGGAAGGGACCCACAAGGATCATCTAGTCCAACTCACCATCTAATACCCATACAGCGACCAAGGGCACATCCCAGAGCATAATAACAACCTAGATGCCTCACAACCTAGCAGGCCACTCCGAGCCGGAGGGGGCCCAGGGTCATCCAGCCCTCACCCCCCAGCTAGACCAGCTAGACCATGTCACTAAGCTCCTCGTCCAGTCTTCTCTTAAACACTTCCAGGGATGGCGACTCCACCACCTCCCTGGGCAGTCCATTCCAATATGCAATTACTCTCTCCGTGNTGCTTTACAAGTTTCTCCTGAAGCTTATTGTGGGAAACCGTGTCAAAGGCTTTGCTAAGGTCCAAGTACACAACATCCACAGCCTTTTTGTCATCAATACCCATACAGCGACCAAGAGCACATCCTAGAGCGTAATACCAACCTAGATGCCTCACAGTCTGGCAGGCCACTCCGAGCCGGAAGGGGCCCAGGGTCATCCAGCCCTACACCCCCCAGCTAGACCATGTCACTAAGCTCCTCGTCCAGTCTTCTCTTAAACACTTCCAGGGATGGCGACTCCACCACCTCCCTGGGCAGCCCATTCCAATATGCAATTACTCTCTCCGTGAAAAACCGCTTCCTAACGTTAAGATTAAACCTCCCCTGGCGTAGCTTGAGGCTGTGCCCTCTCGTTCTGGTGTCGTCAGCCTGGAAGAAGAGGTCTACACCCATCTGGCTGCAACCTCCCCGCAGGTAGCTGTAAACAGCAATGAGGTCCCCTCTGAGCCTCCTCTGCTTCTACTGTCTACTCTAGCTGTCATATTGTTTTTTTCTTTGACATGTCTTTTCCAAAATATTATTATAATCCAGCTATTATCACATCACAATACCAGAACAACTTCAATTCAAGCATCCTTCTGAATAAAGCCGTAAGAAGCACGGATCTTTTCTGCAATACTTTTTAAAGTACTTTTCAAGAGAAGCACAAAGCATCATGCAGCAAACCGCTGAGAACTGAGGAGTGGAACATATACCCCAATCACTTCAACCTGGAATTGACTCAGATTTAAAACACCGCAACAAAAATGGGGATCAGAAGACAGTATTTCTGAAATTCTTTGAGTGATCATTTTAGAGAGCAGTTCAGCTCCTCTCAGCAGTTTCACCAGCACAACTGAGGGACAGGGAGGAAGAACAAACAAATATAGGCAGGTATGACTTCTTAGCCAGCTTCTCTTCTGGACGTTTCGGCATATGTTCCCTTCATCCAGGTAAACAACTTCAGCATCTGTCTCACTGTAGAATAACAACTCATTCTTATTCTGTTTTTAAACTACAGATGCTGAGATCACTAGAAGTCTCCTTTGGTAAAACTGAAACTCAAAAATACCTGCTGAAGAGAAGAGTATTACATGTGAATCTAGACAGAAAGAGCCCAATTTAGATAATTAAAAACAAATACTAGCTTCTCCAATTTCTTGCTGTTTTGTAAGAAATACCTCCCTCTTTACATTTAAGTAAAAGAGAGAACAAATCAATTTTGAGGGGAAAAAAAAATTTTAGTGATAATATTGCAATGCAGGAAAACAGATGAATATAACTAGTTAACACTTCAAAGTGATCTTAAGGGATGAAAAAAGTACTTAACTATCTTCACAAGAATTTTGACAGATAGTAAGCATTTTTGTAGAATTAAAACAAAAATCAGCTGATGAGAAAGAATTAAAGATGAGAAACAATCTTCCTTATTTTCTTGCTTTTTAAATAGAACCTAGAGAATCAGTGGCCTAAGATGATGTCGTGGTTTGACCCTGGCTGGATGCCAGAGACCCACCCCAACTTCTCCTGAAGGAGAAAACTAAAAAAAAACAAACTGGAAAATAAAACTGGAAAATAAAATAAAACTGGTCACAGGCAAAAGAAGCAAGGCAAAACTATAAATAAAGAATATAAAGGGTTTATTTTCTAACTAACAAGCTCAGAACTGCAAGGGAAGCATCATTTAGAAGGCAACCTTTCTCCCCCCACCCCTCCTTCTCTTACAATAGATGTAATATTCCCTTTTCCACCAGGAGAAAAAGGGGGAACATAGGGTAGGGGTAAACCAGGCAGGTTGGTATTTCTGACCAGATCCAGGGTAGGAACCATCTCTCTGCCCTTCCATAAAGTTCTCTCTCTCTCACAAGAGGGAAAGGTCTTTCATGACCCCTCCCAAGTGAGATCTCGACCTGAGGACGACAGTTCTTCTGAAAAATTCTCTGTTGTCCAGAAGTCACAGCCAGGATTGCAGCTTTTAAGTACTGGCTTTTCTGCTTCATAATGAGCCCATCCCAAAAGTACACAAATACTATAACAATGCCCAAAAAAAGTCTGTCCAGGGATTTCTGCGGAGCTCTCAGCTAGCTCCAGGTTTCTGTCTCTGGGCTCCAACACATCAGCAGTGTTGTCCAGTTTTTACCTCTCCATCTTCAGTCTTAATGCTTAGACGGATTCTGCGGTCCTGGTTCTCTCTCTTTGGTCCATAGGTTTTCACCATGGTCAGTCCAATTCACAAGCAGCAGCGGGATGCCTGGAAGAACATCTCTACCCCTTCTCTCGTGGGCCTGGGGGCCTTCGAATCTCTCAGCCTCCCGACGCAGGTTCTGAGCTGGCATGCTACATCTTAATACTGAACTGTTTTTTTCTTCTCTCCCAAGTATGTTATTCACAGAGACGCCTCTATCTCTATAACCTTGAAGGCCATGGCAGCACAGAGAGCTCAGGCAAGAACTGAGCTGTTAAGCCCCTCGCTGCCAGAACAGCAGAAAACCCCCTAAACCATAATAGATGACCAACTCCTCAGGTACCAGAAATAAAGGAATGCGCAGCTCTAAAGTATCTTGCAGGATGAGTCTCCACATCCAGTCTCCAGCTTTTGAAGGCACCGTAATGTACAGTGCTCTCCCGAAATTTCCTGTTTTCCATCTTAACTGGCACTTTTGTCCTACTGCTTCCATTGTGGCTGTTTCCTAACCTACAGTCTATAGGTTCTCTACATGATTTTCTATATAACAAGGTGCAGGCTTATGTTTGTTTCCTATATCTTTATGACAACAGTTCAGCCTGGAGAAGAGGAGGCTCAGAGGTGATCTCATTGCTGTCTACAACTACCTGAAGGGAGGTTGCCATCAGGTGGGTGTGAATGTCTTCTCTCAGGCTGCCAGCATCAGAACAAGAGGACATAGCCTCATACCATGCCAGGGTTAGACTGGATGTTAGGAAGAGCTTTTTTCACAGAGAGAGTGATCTCTCAGTGGAATGGTCTGTCCAGGAAGGTGGTGGAGCCACCACCCCTGGAGGTGTTTAAGAGAAGACTGGATGAGTAACTCAGTGACATGGTCTAGGCAATGGGAGGCTTGGATGGATGGAGTGTGGTGCCCATGGTCCCACAGTTGTGGGTTTGATCCCTGGGCGGGCATTCACTTGGGAGTTGGACTAGTTGATCCTTGTTGGTCCCTTCCAACCTGTGAACAGTACGTTTCTAGCTTGCATCTTAACTGTTAGTTAATGTTACACCCTGCAAAAATCTTTATGGAACTAGGAAGGCATTTGATGAACCACAACTTTTGTATGCAAGATACCATAGTAAGCTATCATGTAACATGGTAGTATGGCAGCTATCCTGGAGCAATCCCTGTTAACATCTCCCAGAGGAGAAATAAGTGCTATGTGTTCCACTCTGGGAAAAGAGAGGCAGCCAGGAAAAATGAATTGACATAAGCACAAAAGACAACCATCTAAAACACTGTTTTCTTCCTATGTTACTTTTTTAAAATTCAAGTATTAATACTACTTTCAAGGTTCTCTTTCCACTTTATTGCCCCATGCTGAGGGCACTTCAGAAAACAATCACAATTAAGCAACACATATACATGTTTATATGTATTTATGAAAACATTTATGTCTTTATCTATTGTAGTTAACCTAAGAAGTTTCACTCCTCTGGCCCCTCTCTCTGCTCTAAGCTTGTAGACCAACATGTTTTCATGCACTTTTACCAGCCTCCTCTCATGGTTGCTGCCTTTAGTTACAGTCACTTATGATATTAGAGACAGCTAAGTGAATAGAAGGTCTAGACGAATTCCTATGTCATTAATTAGAAGTGATCAGAGGCCTGACAATATGACAGCAGATTCTTCAACTATCTATACCATAAGTACTCTGAGCTTCAGTTCAAGGTGGCTCCAGTTGCTAACTTCAACAGAATGCATTCAGTTGGAAATTCATCACAGAAAACACACTCTGTCCTAGAATTCAAGTGTAGAAACAATCCTACTGTTTTTGAATGAGGTACGTTAAGGGAATTTAACTAAGGTGGGGCGAGATGAAAAATATTCAATAAAAGGTTGTGAAAAAAACTCAGAGCACTAGAATCAAAGGACCTGTAATTGAAGAGCTCTTGAAATCCAAGGAAGAAGGAGAGAAGAAGAGATGGTGAAAAACATAGAGTGGTAGAAGTTACACATGCACACAGAACCACAAAAGAGATCCTGATGCTGTTTTAATCTTGTGCTTTTGGCCTGGACCAAAAGTGAGCTCAGCAAAGTCCTCATTAACTTGGTTGATTTGCTTATAAGAGGCCACACACATATTGTTTCACCAATTTGCTCTATAGACAGTAATCTCTGATCCCAGGATATCTAACAAAACATTTCTGAAGCCAAGTACACAATCCACCCTGCAAAAAAATGTATAAACACTGATGACTGTTGAAAAAGTATGGGTATCAAAGTTATCCAGCATCAGCTCCAGAAAGGACTTGCAACACATTGCTACTAATAGGGAAAGCTCAACTTCGTGTCTCATCTGAAGAGAACTCCCAGATACAACAAAGCAAATATGAAAGAAGTAAAAAACCTGATTATTTTAGAACAGATCCATTAATTTTTTTTTAAAAGGCTTTCCCAATTCAAGGTATATTTAACATACAAATAAATAATATGCCTTGCCTGACTACAGGAAAAACAAAAACATTTCAGATTCAAATCTGAAAGGTGAATGAGTTGCTTAGATTTATATTTATGGCAAAATCTTAAATGAATGCTATAAAAAATTACTAAGTATTCAATTGAATTCCAAGTCACACATGAGGGCAATGCATGTATATTTTATCTTTCCTCTCCCTTTAAAAGGAGCACATTACTATCTTCCAGAGAGTGATGAATAAGCTTTAGTTTTAAAATCATTGTAATTTGAGGGGCATGCACCGAACACAAAGTTTTGGTGTGTCATTCAAAATGCCTCACCCATGCATGCGGCAGAAAGAAGACAGAAGAAATTAAAAGCATGAGAAGTAGGAAATAAAAGATAGAGCACTCACTGCCAAGTCTAAGACCAAGGAAGGAATGTTGTATTCCTCTATATATATGAGTTCAAACAGAAATACAAATAAATACAGTCGGCCCTCTTCACTTTGCACCCCCATATTAAGGCTTCACATCTTAGCAGCATGACTTTTCAGTGATTAAGGAGGTCCGTTTTGCAACTTTGCATGCGCAACCTGACATGCATGAATATTCAAATTAGGCACTCATGAATATTCAAATCAACCCACTCCCCTCTGCTCCGAGCGAGAAGGCTACAGAGGGTCTCCCCGCCGTCACGCCTGTGCTGCAGCGGTCCTCCCCGTCCCGCTTCGCTGCGCTTCGAACGAGAAGGCTACTGCAGGTCCCCCCGCCAGTGGGCCTACAGTGCACCAGCCCTCCTCTATCCGCTCCGCTGGGAGTGCAGCAGCTGCAGCGGGTCTGCTCCAAGTGGCGCCTGGCCTCCCCCATCCCGCTCCCCTGGGAGCGCAGTAGCTGTGGCAGCTCCACTCCAAATGGCGCCCACCCCATTCCGCTTGGAGAGAAGCGGCTGTGTGCAGTTATGAAAGATTTACACACTCTCAGGTTAGACGTGGTTAGACATGGTGTCCAAGACCTTCTTGAATGACTCTCTGAGACATACTCATCTACCCCAAGTATGGAGAGACCAGGTCTACCCACCCGGAGAGACACCAGGACAGTGGCGTGGGTGGCCGCACCAGTGTCCCTGGTTGAGTGGAAAAGGGTTTTTTCCCGCCGTGCGGTGGCTGTGGGTGCTGGGAAACAGACACAAACACGTGGGTGCTGAACCTCTGAGGGGAATGCTCTGGTGAAATCTTTGGATAATTTTGCTGCCAACATCTCAGAAATGTTTGTGGAATATACTGGAAATAGATACAGTTTCAGATGTCTGAAAATTGGCTAACTCTGGGTGTGTAATACTGAAAGGACCAAAAGGAGAGTACCATTTATGATACATTTAAAATTCAAATATTCAATGATAAAGTCTTAAAGTATTTTTTTAGCCTAAGAAAAACAACATGTTCATTCTCTTACACTGCCTCCCAAAATGAGTGATTTTTCTGAAATTTCCCACAAAATTTAAGTCTGAGGCATGCATTCAGCTTAAAAACATTTGATCTGAAAAGTTAAAGTTCAGTGAGGTGATAAGCAATAAATATCAGGATTTTACTAAGTTTTCAACAGTCTCTTTGCACATCCTTATTATCTCAGTGTATATTTAAATACATGGCAATAATAAAAAACTGTGTTGCTTATTAAAATGCTATCATGAGTTGATAGAAGATACACAATTTTGAATAGTCATATGTAAAACCTTATGTAAACATATTGTTGTTAACTGAACTAAGGGTTTTTTTCTTACCTCATTCAATGGTCATATTTCAACAGATTCAAAACATTAGTCTACAATACTGTAAAACATACAAATTTGTTGAATAGGAATTTCCATGAAAGTGGCAACTCCTGGAAAAATACTGATGGTTAAGATACACATGCAAAAAGACTCATTAAACCAAAGGACAGTACAAGCTGTAGAAAATGGTGTAACCTGTTTAATCAGGAAAGTTAAAGCTAGGATTTAAGTAATGGGTTTTTTAATTTGGAGAAATAGCTTAAAAATGGGGAAGCTATGGCTACAATAATTGAAATCAAAATGTCAGGAACCCAAGTCTGTAGAAAATAAAGATATTAGCTTGAAGGAGAAAGAGGTTCAGAAAAATGTTATTTTGTAAAAATTTTGCATTATCAAAATAATTTTCTTTCAGAAAAGAATGTCACCCTGGTAATTGGTGAATTTTTTTTTTTTTCATTCTCTTATATTGTTTTAAAGCTACCTGTCTCAAAAGCCTTAGGAAACAGATCTTACCTGTGTCCCAACAGTCTCCTGAAAGCAGCGCCCAAGCTGAGTTTTAACTGAAACAGGAAACATATGAGGAATGGGTTGTTGATTTGTGTAAGTTGTATGTCCTTTCTGGGTCTTCTGATATGGAAGACCTTGGTAAGAGACCTGTGGATGTACTGGCTGAGGTACTTTCGCTTTTTGTCCTGTTGATGTGCTGTCAATTCTTGAAACTTGATGGATCTGAACTGAGGCTTCAGGGGGATGTTTCACATGGATATTCACTATGTTAGGAGGGAACTTCACTAAAATAATTGAAGGAAAAACACATAAAAAATTTGTAATAAAATATGCAAAAAATATATCCTAGGCACCTCTAAAAACATTTCTTTTTTGTACATCAGAATTTTTACAGGGTGCCTTAACACGACTAAAATTTAAATGAAGCCCAAATTTAGGGGTTAGAGGCAAGGCTGAAAGAACATATAGAGCCTCATTAACAAAGGAAGAAAATGAAAACTCTTCACATAAGAAAGAACAACATTATAGGATTGTAAAGACTGCTACATAAACATGGATGTCCAAATTGGCTGGTATGACATTAATATTTGTGGTCATACTGTGTAACAAAAATCCCATTTAAAGTTCCAGTATTCAAACACTACTGGGTTATTTTTGGATATATAGTAAGCTTTATTTTCTTTTTCAGATCCATCATCTTTCTCTGGAACACAGAAAAAGCTTCAGATTTCATCCTTTACCTTCATATACCTGCCAAGTCCTGAGCTTGCCCCTGCTAGAGTTGCCAGCATCTCAACCGTCTAAAATCACCACTCCCTTTGTTGAACTCTGAATTCAGGGTTTGGCAGATAACGAGGGAGGAAATTATTTTCAGACACTTCCGTTCTTAAATATGGTTCTAGTTTTAAGTCTGAGTATGTAGACTGAGACCCTCCAGTCAATGTAATCTGCACAGAACTGCCTATGGCCCTCAAGGCTCTTTTCACTGGAACATAAAATGTCCTTTAAAGATGCAACTCAAAATTTTACTGGGGCGGGCAGAGAGAAGAAATGTGTAAAAAGTTTTATAGTTTGTAAGTGGCATAACGAAGTCAGCAGTTCCTGTGCCTGGCTGGTTCTCTCTTGTCAGCGAGTAATGCACAGGATACCTGAGGCCAGTAACACCCTTTCCAAACATCAAGAACCAACAAATATCATTTGACATAACTTTCTCTACAAAGCATACAGGATTACTGAGTCTTCTGGATCGTCTCCTTATATCCAGGAGGTTAGGTTGAATTGTTCTTTGGAACTGGATAAGGCATGTTAAGCTCCCCTTCTCAGGAAGCATATTTCATTTACTTTAGCTACTTGAAGATTATATTATTTTGGAGAAATTGTTTTTATTTTTTCACATTACATATTTCATTTTTCTATCCACATTTTCAGTATTAATTGTTGGTCTCAGACAGGAATTCCTTAAAAGAAATTGGTTTTACTCTGCCTGCGTTGCTTCATATAGGAAAATTATCAACATATTGCAGATAAAAACATCAGCAATAAGGTAGTACAAAGTCAGCAAAATATGGCTGCAGGGCCTTAACAGCCTTTCATATCTTGCCTGTAGCTGAAAACAATGTACCACCAAAATTTATGCCACATGAGGTCTGTTAGAGGTAAATGTACAAGGGAAAGATCAGTATTATAAGCAGAAGCCCTAAGGCCCTTCTTAGGCTGCTAGACTTGGTTTGCAGGGCAAGGTAAGACAGCATAGTCTGACCATGAAAAGAGCAAAACTCACTCCAACATAGTTTTGTACATTTTTACATATGAAGAGGGAACCCTTCAACTAGTTTCTCTAGCTGCTAAATCTAAAAAATGTATTAGTACTCAGAAGAAATAACTAATTGCTCTACTTTAATCTATTAATCCGCCCAGAGATGTTCAGATGTTGAAAACATCAAATTTAGGCTGGGTCCTCCCATGCGGTGTCATTATCACAATGCTCTCCAGGTCTTAGATCACTGCCTCGACTTCTGCCAGTCACTTCGGGATGAATTGTTTTATTCTTTCATTTAAAGAAATGAAACATTCCTCTCTCAACAATCCCACATGCTCATTTATGCATAGAAAGAGAAGAAAAGGCATTGTGACTGCTAATGGTTCCTATGAGGACCTGAAGGTCAGGAAAAAATTATTCCAGAGGTCAGACTCTTTAGCAATGAGCAATCTATTGTGCATTTTAAAACAGGAACCCTAGATCTGAAAAATAACTATGTCTTAAAAATTGGGTTTTTATGGTCCACTATATTGTCTAAAATTATCTCATCTGTAATTACATCAGCACAGAAACAAACTGTGGCTCTGCAGAATGTTATAATTATATTCTCTTCTCATGGAGCAGATACTTAGAAGTACTTGTAAAATATTGCACTTTCAGGATACTGTTAACACTTCCTTCACAGTCCCTTTCTGAAAACACAATTACTACATTAGATTATATTTATCACAAACACAGCTTGCCTCGTTTTAGCAAAGTTATTCAGGAACTAGCTGCCAGCAACTGAGCTTCCTCACATCTTTCCCTTTGTTTTGATTTTATTCAGAGGCACCAACTTTGGAGAGGTAATTATAAAATTACCCCTGGACAAATAAAAAAAGAAATCAAGCTGGCTATTCAAAGAAACAAACAAACTTCACATTAACTCATATTTTGTGAATCTGAGTTGCAGAGGTCACTCCATATGGACAGGATCACCCTCATATAAGACGCTACCTAGAGTCATGGGACACACAAGAAACAAATTCAACACTTCTCTTCAGGGTCATCAAACTTGTCACTTCACCAAAAAAGTATTAGGGGAAACAAATATCTGAAACTGAATGAACTTTCTTTGGGCAAAACTTGATAAACGTGAAAGATTTCCTTTTTCTTATCTTCTGCCTTCTTCGCAGCATTGGCAGTAGGAAAAACCTTATGCTTCTTTCATTATATTGTTATTTGACCTAGAAATAATGTTCTATTTAACTGAATCATATCATGGCTAAGCTACACTAAATAGTTCACCACATAATTAACTTATAGCACTCTACCAAATTATATGAGATTAACATGGATTGTATTTTTAGTTTTAAATTAGATATAAATTTCTGTTAGGTGGAAAAGCATTCTTTCTTCCTTCCATTAGTAACCTCTCTGTCTAGGCATACTGCAATTTATGGACTCTGGTCGAGTCATTCTGGTGAGCTCGCAATTCAAGCTGTGGTGTCAATATACAATACACATAGATGTATCACTGTTGTTACTGGCTGGATACCCAAAAGTAGTTAGAAGGAAAAAGTATCTATCAAGAAGGAAATTACCTTTTACACCTTGTTGTCCAGACATTGTCAGTGGCAAAGTATGAGTAGAATGAATAACTTGTGATCCTACAGCCTTGTTCACCTGTTGCGGGTGATGATAGAGTTTTGGAGAATTGGCAGTCTGCACAGGGATCTGACAAAGTTTACCAGTGTAAGTAGGAGGGCACTGGCATTTATCTCTAGAACTACACTGGCCTCCATTCATGCATGGAAGGTGGCAAATGACTGAAATGAAAACAGAGAGAAAAATTTTGTTAATGAGTTTACAATTACCTGACCACATATCACACAGAAGTTGAGGAGGAAAGGAAAAAGGCTGGAGGCCTTCATTCCTCTAACATCTGAGGAATGACTATCCATCTTTTAATTGCCTTGTGGTAGAACCACTTTCCTTTCCTTTCCTGAGACCTCTATCTGTTTAGCACAATTTCCTTCCATGACAAACCCTCCTTTTGACCTCTGCCTCATTTGCATCTTCTCTGCAGGACAAAGCACATTCTTCCCTCAGATATTCCAGCTATTTTATTTCATGATGCTATTAAGCAAGATACTAAATTAATATAGTGCCTGGCCACACTTCTCTTTCCACACTTCAGTACAGGTACTCTTATTTTGTCAGCCTCCCATTTCTAAAAAACCTGGGCCACTTACACTTCCCTGGAAGACTGGTGAAAAACAAATTTTCCATTTTCACTTTAAACCTTGGTTGTTCTCCAAAAAACTACTTCTCACTCAGTATCTGAATTTTTATTTAACATTTATCACTCATATAAAAGAAGGTAATTTGTATTCACCCATGAATATCATAAAAATATCGAGAGACTCTACTCAAATGATTTCAGGAAAAATTCCCGAAGTATTAAAATCTTGTAACTCCAAAATAAAGACAAGGGTAATTACTTCTGTGTCAGCTAGCACTTGCACATTTACAGCAACATAAATTATGAGATGAAATATAAAAAAGTTAACATGAAGTGAAAACTATTTCTTAACTCAGAAGTACAACAATAATAGCCATGGTTCAGAATTTTCTAAAAATATGATGCAGGACTTTGTAATCAACCACAATCTAGTTGAGATGTCACCATTTTCAAGAACTAAATGGTGTGAAAACAACAAGAAAAATATTGTAAGGTTTTGTTCAAGACAAACTAAGGCCATTTTGTCAGAAATTAAATGCTATTTGAGAAATAACATATAGTACCAATTTATCAGATTTAAGCTAAGATTATGACTTTTAAAAATAAATAAATGAAAATCTTAAGAGTAATTATGGCATTTGGCTGGATTGTTATTGCTCTATGTAGAAGGAATTACAATAAAAATAAGAAACTGTAGATACTGCAAGGTAATTATGAACCTAGTGCTGATTATTCCAACTTCAGTAATACATAGTCTGCAGTTACAATCAGAGGTTACCATCAGGAATACCACAGAAGGTCAGTATTGCGAAAGAACCTGTGTGTCGCATGTCACAAGAACACAAAGGAAGACACTCAGCAGCACAGGGAGTTCCAACCCAGCTGTGTAATTCACTTGGCTCAGGGAGTGGGCACAAGAAACAGCCCAATCAGCCTGGCCTGTCACAGAGCACCCTCACACTGGACTGACAGTTCTGGAATGGCAATGCCTGATTACCAGGTAGTGCCACAAATGCAAACAGTCAGAATTGTTCTTTCATTGTGCTCTGCGAATGTATATTTAATATTTTTCCTGTTTCATCTCATATTCTATTTTCATATATACTGACTGAAAGTACTTCAAGCTGTAGGATTGCGCTAGCAGGCCTAGTTGAAGCCTTACTATTTTGGGTCCTAACTCATGTTGGGACTTCATTTGAGTGTATAAAAGATGTCCTTACTCAACTGCTGTTACTTCAGGACAAAATGAAGAGGGGTCAACCCCAGCAGTAACTAAAACATGACAACTATCTCTCTCTTTGGTATCATTTCTTCCTGAGCAGTTACAAACAAGTGGGTGCCCTGTAGTGGAGAAAACATACAAAGGATTTTAGCATTTTTGAAGATGTGCATGAGCAAGGTTGGACACAAAGGTGGGGGGTGTTTTTCTGCAAAAGTAATATCATGCAATGAAACAAGGCAACAATGTAATGTGCAAAATCCCCCTTTTAAACAATATGAATATACCCAGTATTTCCACCAAAATAAATTAATTTCTTCTGATATCCTGTTCCTATAAAGCAGTCAACATCTAGAAGGTAAGGTTGCACAGGTATGTGTACAGAGCACTCTCCAGGTTCTCTCCTCCTGCAGGAGCCAACTGAGTACTGAACGAATGGGCATGTGAAAAGCTTTGCTTAAAGCAAAAAATTTGTGCTAAAAAAACTGGGAAGATGTCAATAGAAAAGAGTTCATTCATGTCCCTTTTCATAAGTGTTTTCTGTGGATATTCATACAAATAACTTGTTCAACTAAGTGCAAACACATGACACCAAAAGGTCCAGTATGAGGTAAAGAATAAAATATTTGTAATGCCCCAGTATTTACACATAACAGGAAATAAAAATTCCAAGCTGCCCACATTAACATGTGGTGCAAATCACTCAGTCAATTGATACTGATTTACATCTCTTGAAGGCTTGGCCTGAGGAATGAACTCTAAGTGAGAATATATGAAATATATGAAATTACTATGAGCGCATAAAATTCTGGAACAAAAAAATTAAATTCTGAAATACACAATTGTAAGTATATATTACAGCCACGTAAAAACAAACACAATGTAATCTCTAGGCTATACTCTAAACTTGACATTCTCAAATGGCAAATAACGAAAGGACTTAAAAAAACCCAAACCAAAACACCAAAAAAATCCGAACCAAAACAAAAAATATAAACTACATTGAAATAAAATTTCTTCTAATTTTAAATAGGCATAAGCAGCACACACACTTCTTGCATTACTTTCTCAGGTAGTTTATGGCCAGGAGAAGGGGATACATACTGATTTGGGAATGAACAAACACACACAATTTGACCAGAGCTGAAATTTAACACAGAACATTTGAGAAAAGTGAGCTGGAGGAGGAAACATGCTTTTCCTTGACAAAGCTGTGGGAATCTCAGTTTAATAAAGACCAAAGAGCTGTGGGGAAAGGACCACTTAAGACAGGAACAGGATATAAAGCCAGGGTACGTATTAACAACTTGACCTCTGATGTACGGGAGTTTTTTGTTTTGTCTTGTCGTTGAGATTAAAGAACTTAAACAAACAGAAGGGCAGAACACCACCAGAGGCACATTCGTGACAAAAACCAGATCGATGTGCTAGGAGACACCATTAGAAGACGCTGGATTTGAACATAGGTTCACAACTGGCATTCGGACAAAGGGGGTTGATTCTTACTGTGCTGTTGCCATTTCCTCTGAAAAGGAAAAAAAGAGGAAATAAAAATGCCTATTACAGTGCAAAATCCTGTAACTGCTCTGAACTGGACAAAACGTGAAGATAGGTCTACATAGGAGGAGAAAAAAATTCAGTTCACATGTGGGTATCCTACAAACAAAGCAAAGAAGGCATTAAAGGATTAAGAAAGGCAACTCCTCACTCATGTCTGCTGTAAGCTAAGTCTTTCAAAGGGCTCTTAAGAAGCAGCCAACACAGCATTGAACAAACTCAATTATTTTTTACTATAAATGAACACACATCTTTTAGAAGCGTGGAGACAGGTTTAAAGAAATACAAACATTTTAAGTATTCTTCCCATCTTTGGGCATTTAATTGGTAATAAAAAGCTTTGATTTCTCTGGCATCCAAAAGCCTTAGCTCTTCCCAATCTGGCAGAGCTTAGTGGGTATCACTGTTCAAAACAAACCAACAAGAGAAGATGCATCAAGAAGCCCCCACACAGAGTCTCTGAAAGGCTCAATGCATAGAAAAAGAACATTTGCATGACGAATCTCAATGAAGCAGCCATAGCCATGGGTTGGAAACACAAGAACAGGACATGAAATCATCAACTAAGCAGCTAGGAAACCACTGATACACAGTTTGTCCACGTCATTACATAATCTAATTTGTTTTCAATACTCAAACAACCGTGAACAGCACCAGATAAACTAATTTAATCAAGTCCAAATGTTTTCATTTAATCAAAACAATGTGTAACAAAACAAATTCCAAGCACCTAAATCCTCATAATTCTTAAAAAATAGCCTGTTCTGACCCAAACAAGTCTTTAGGATGGATGGAAACTCCCTTACTGCAACCATTTCTGGAGAAAATTAAGATGGGTTTTGAAATGTTCCTCATCTGACTCTCCAAATTTCTTTTCTTTTACACTTCAGGGAACACATGAGTTTCTGTCTCACTTTCCCTCACCACTCTTTGCTTTTTATATGTACTTACATGTTATCAACTATCCAAGTGTAAGCACGATTCACAATTACATCAACTGGCTCTCCAAGGAAAACCTTGAACTGCTCATTTGTATGGCACTGTTTCCACTGGACGCATCACAAAGATTAATTTTGTCTTTGAGTACTGCAGTTATTCAGTGTTACTACATGCCCCACAGCTGTTTGGGCATCTTTCATCCATTCTTTTACTAAGGACACAGAAAGTGCAGGGACTAGTACGCAATTCTACCAAACAAATTTCCACAGGAAAGCATGGGGGGAAAAGCTTCCCTGAGGGGAAGCAACATTCTTGTAAAGGTAGCACTTGTAAATGCCCCCATTTTAGATATAAGTTGTAAAACAGAGGTGCTACATATAGGTCTGTGCAATTGCTCTAAAATTTCTTCTTTCTAAACACAAAAACTCTAACAGTAACTCACAGAGGGCACAGAGGCACGAACTACATTCTATTGCAATAATAAAACACAATTTTAAAAAGTAAATCTGACGGCAAGAGCTCCAGCAGCAGACCAAAGAATGTTCTTTTCTGCTCACCACTGAATACAGTAAGATGATGCCCTGCTTGTGATGAGTCTAGTTACGCGAACATGATACTGAAAGCACTTCACGTGTTTCTTCTGGAAAAACGTAGTACATATCTGCAACACTGTAGGGAAGAACTTCAAAGAGAAACCTAGCTCAAACCTAATGGTATGACGAAAAAAATATACAGCTGCTGAACTGGGTTCTCAGCTATTGTAAATTAACCTGGTCACTGAGTTTATTAGAATCTGCCTTATAAACTATTGTATTACCAATGGATGCTTAATGAATTCACCCCCACTCGGGAATGGGATCATAAGTACTGCTGTTTATCCAGACAAGCAAACCAAATTACTGCCAAAATAAACAAGCTTTGTGGTGTTATTCCTGTCTGGATAATACGTGTTTTCTGGAGCTAAAAAAAAAGCTCAGAGAAAATGGATTTGGCCACAAATAACAAGTCTAACACTTCCAAACACAATCAAGCTTTTTTACATATAAATATTGTTTTGCTGTAGACAATATTATTTTCTTACATTTGCACTGTTAATATTATGTTTCTTAAAACCCACAGCACCATAGGTAAATGCGTAATGACAACATCTCTCAGGAATTATACACTTATTACTACATATCATCTTCCACTCACACAAAACAGCATTAATGCTAAGCTGCATTGCAGGGGTCATTTTGTTGTTTTGCAGTTGAGTGCGCGTGACACTTCAAGACTCTAAACATTAACAACGTAAGCAAACATTAGAGTCCAAGGATGAGCTCAATAATGAACTTTGGAGCAAGAAAGTGAATCACATCCAAGTAATGACAACTGTCTTTGTTCTAATCCAATCACGACCACATTTGATTATGACAAGAGGATCGATGCAGCAATTGCCTCTAAAAATCCCAGAGTAATGAGATCTCTGTACACATCACATACAGATGCACACCTATTTCTTTATGTTATATAAAGCTTCTTCTTTATCAAGAAACTACTAACAAGGATGCTTGAATCTTTGAATGTTTTTTGAGTTTTTTTACTACAAAGAGCTTCCTAAATTTCTACACATTATGAGAACATACGGCTTTTTAAAATGTACTGTTTAAGGGGGAATGTAAACTGTCCTAAAAATGCATCCCTTATACTAGAACACAGCAGATGAAATACCCAATACTGAATTCAGGCAGAACTATTAAGGGGAAAAGAGTTTTAGACTCAGTCTCTTGCAAGTGGTGTAACACAGAGTTACAATGGTATGCATGGACCCTTTCTGAGATGGACTAAACATTGCTGAGTTTGAGATTCTAGCTTCCTTTACCTCAAAAGCTCATTAATGTAAACAGAAGAGTACTTAGATATATCTTGCAATTGCAAAATTGATAAATATTTTTGAAATCTAGGTTTTGTTGATTCAACGTGAATCTACATCTTTAAAGAAGAGGATAGAACATTTTTTCCTTTTCACAAAGTATGAGATTTCATCCTTTTGGCCCTTTATTAGGTTCACTACCTTGAGTTTTACAGTTCTTATGACTAGATGGCACCTGCGTCTACTTTAAACCATCCCTAACCAGTATTTCTAGTTACTAATATTCTCAGAACGGACAAGGGGGAGTGGCTTCAAACTCAAAGGAAGTAGATTTCGTTTAGACATTTGGAAGAAATTCTCTAATGTGAGAGTGGTGAGGCATTGCAACAGGCTGTCCAGAGAAGTTGTGGATGCCCCATCCCTAGCAGTGTTCAAGGCCAGGTTGGATGGGGCTTTGAGCAACTCGGTCTAGTAAAAGGTGTCCCTGCCCATGGCAGAGGGATTGGAACTAGATGATCTTTAAGGAAACCCAAGCCATTCTACAATTCTTTGATGTATGAAGACTTGGAGAAAAATGCAGGCAGCTTTGAGGGCTGGATTCAAAGCACCATTCTCAGCTTGAATTTAGTCCCATGACTGAACTTGGTAGAGTTGAGAACCACTGCGTAGAAGTACAAATAGTAGCCATCTTTACAGGCATGATTTTAGACTAGAAAGTCACTGCCAAGAATTCTGGGGAATTTCTCTTGCTCTTGGAAGGATTCTTCTAGCCAACAGAAAAAAATTCAAAAGAACTTATTCTCAAACTGCCTTATCTTTCTGTTACTGTCCCTACTCCATGAAATGCCATAATGGTTTCTTTTTTTAAGATACTCTGCACTAAGAAATCTCAAGAGCTGTCATCATGCCTATGGCATTTTCATGATTTATCAATTCAGTGATTTGAAAACTGCTGCATGTTCACATTTGTGAAGAAAAAGTTTACATACATACATATCTGTTGTAGCCATGACAATTTTCAGGCTGTAGTCAAATTGTTTTACAAAACTTTCTACACCTTTTTAGACAAGCATGCATTTTCTTCACACAACTCACATTAAAAATACAGTTCCAAAGTATCTTAAATCCTAATTGAAGAAATGTCTGTGATGATATTTAATGCAGCACTACATGGAAATTACCAAGTAGAGCAATCCATCACAACTTCAGATCACCTACATCTTCAGGTATTTTACATTTCGTATCTCTCAACAGCAAACTTTCAATTCAAAATCCATTCTCTAACTCAGTTGATAAGTTCAGGCTCAATGTCTAGGATAATAATTATCTATCTCCATGAGTAATTGAGTTATATGTGAGCTGCTGAAAGCCTGTCTAATCATTATCATCACTTAATGGTGGTATCAATTCGCTGCAAATAAGGTGCAGTGAGCATAATAAATTAGGTATACACTAGAAAAGAACAACTGTCTACTTAGGAAAAAGGAGGAGGGATGCTGTCCTCATTGAGAATGTAATGCTGTGAGATTCTATACAAGGAAAACACAAATCAAGTAAGTATTGCTGCAGCTCTCTCTATCTGTACTACAGCTAGTTGAACAGATTTCTAAGCCTCTATTGCCCGTAGCAAGTTTTAATATTCATGCTAACATTTTAGCTCTACATGCATGTCCTGCTATGTCCCAGTTTTTCAGTATAAAACAATACCAATAGGAGGTATACAATACCAGTGGAGGCTACACTGACAACTATGGGAGATCCTGATGCTGAAAACTGGGGAACAAGTTCACAGGTTCGCAGGTTATTCTGAGTTGGAAGGGACCCACAGGATCATCTAGTCCAAATCGCAAGCAAACGCCCACACAGGGATCAGGCCCACAAGCGTGGAACCACAGGCACCATGCTCCATCCATCCAAGCCTCCCAACATCTAGACCATGTCACTGAGCTCCTCATCGAGTGACTCCACCACCTCCCTGGGTAGACCACTCCAATGAGAGATCACTCTCTCTGTGAAAAACCTCTTCCTAACGTCCAGCCTAAACCTCCCCTGGCGTAGTTTGAGGCTATGTCCTCTTGTTCTGGTGTTGTCAGCCTGAGAGAAGAGATTCACACCCACCTGACCTCCAGGTAAGTTGTAAACAGCAACCAGGTCACCTCTGAGTCTTCAGATTATAAAGGACACGGCTGCAATATAATTTAGAGAACTATGTATTTGTTGAGTGAGCATCATCATCAGTAAGAAATCCAGATCAAAGATGTACAAGACATGTTCATTGCACTATTCATCTGTCTTCCTCAGTTTTAAACACAGTATTTTAAAATACCTCAGGAAGAAAAGTCGTGTTGGCAACTTGAATATCTGTACACAAAGACAACGAAGACACATCTAATATGTCCCCAAACATTCATCCATCCTTCATTGTGGGTCCCAAGGAGATAGGAGTCTCATAGGACCTATATCACATTGTTCCATACTCATGTGGTAAGCCAGTTGTCCTCAGACATGTCAAATGCAACCACTGACCTGTGTGTAGGTGACTGAAATGAGCACCATGTGACCAACAGCTGCCAAAAAACCCTCTTAAGGTTACAGTGTGAAAAGAATAGAATGGCTGAAAAACAGTCTCACGATATTCAAATGCTATCAGGAAAATAAATGCATGCCCTGATACAGAAAAGGGCCCAAAGCTGTGCTTACTCAACGTAGAAAGGGTATAGCAAAAATTATGGTAGTTGCAAAAATTATTGACAGGAGGATGCTGACTCACTTACAGGCATGATGCTCAGTACCTCTTTGCTTAATCTGTTTCTAATATTCTCAATATCAGAGATGATTCAGAAATATTTTAGAGGCAAGGAGTCATCTGACTCACTCCTACCCTGACCATAGTTGACAAATCTATCATTTTATTAGAGCTCACCCTGACATACTGAATATAACACAATAGTCAGGCTTAGAATCACCATACCAAGGGGATTAAAAACCAACAACCAAACGCACCAGTTACTGTTTATCAGATAATTGATACTAATGCATACAGAAAAGCTACTTCAGACATTTTTCAGATTTATGGTGAATTGATACTAATTTTCCTCTTTAAGACAAATGCAACTGAAATAAAATAACTAGGGAAAGCTGGCTTTGGAAGTGCGATAAATTAGCACATTTTTAAAAAGAATTTCCTGCAGAATACAAAGCAAACAGATTGCAAAATATCATGCTGCAGTATAAAGCCTTTATAAGTATCAATTTAAGCAGTCCCAGAGAACTTATTGTCATTGTCAAAGTGGGAAAGCTGAAATCAAGGTGCCCAGCGTCTGATGAAAACTAACTCTATGTTTCCAGGACTTTCAAGACTTACTCTTCTGTATAGTTTTTTGTGTGCCTGAGCACACGTAATACTAACATGTATTAGTTAATATTGTAACATACTCATTTTCAATAGAACAAGAATTCAACAGAAGAACAGGTAACAATGAACAGCCAGCATCTTTATTGCTACAGGTTCCTTCCAGACTCTACTCTTTCCTTTAGGGGTCAGCTGAGCAGCATTACCCACCTTAAAGGGCAATAGGATTAATGAGTAACTTGACAAAAATGACTCTAGGCTGTCATTGCTCATGCGCTGTTATCTGATGAAGTCACTGAACAGATTCTCTGCTCTGACATAATTCTCCTACCAGACTGTCTCCAAAGAACAAACAGGACTCTTCCATGAAGTAACACCCAGTAGTATAAAGCAGAGAAAAGAACTGCTCCTAGACATTTAACTAGTTGGTTACCAACAAAACAGCAAAATGTGCTGAGAAACATTTAAATGATTGGGCATGCCTCTGCCATGCAAAGGCTCTGAAGACCACAGAAGCAGCAAAGCTGACACTGTCCCAGGACATCAGCACTCTTACCACTTCTGGCAATTGAATAACAGGAATTTAAGCTGATGTGCTGGTTTTGGCTGAGGTAGAATTAATCATCTTCACAGTGACTAGTAGGGGAGACTGTGCCTCTGATACGTGCTGGACACATGGTTGATATTAGAAAAATGGTTTTGTTATTCCTGAGCAGTGCTTACACAGAGCCAAGGTCTTTTCTGCTTTCCATACTTCCACACTGGTGAGAAGACTAGAGGTGTACGGAAAATTGGGAGGAGACACAGCCAGGACAGCTGACGCAAACTGATCAAAGGGATAATCCATATCATCATGTTCAGTACTTAAAGAGGGAGTGATGGCATTTGTCTTCCCAAGTCACCATTATGGACGACAGGGCTCTGTTCTACTTAGGACAGCTGAACACCTGCATGCCCATGAGAAGCAGTCAATTAATTCCTTGTTTTACCTCACTTGTGCACCCAGCTGCTGCTTTCCCTATTAAACTGTCTTCATTGCAACCCAGGAGCTTTCCATCTTTTACCCTTCCAATTCTCTCCCTGATCCTGTGTCCTGGTGCCAATTAGGACAGAGTATGAATTGACTTTAGAGATACTTGAATAATATATAGAGAGAAGTAAGAACTTTGCTGAGAGAAGGGGAAAAAATTAATACGTATAACAATATGTATAACAATATATATATATACATTTGAACAACAAGAATAACGATGGAAAAATAAATCCCAGTGGGGGACCAAGTTTGAAGGAGACCAGGGCACCCCCAGGATGCCAGGGGCAAGGGAATAGGCTTCAGGATAGGCAAACCAGCGGAGTAACAGCCAACAATCCTTTTCCTGAGATATCCAAGGGGCTGTAGAGTGATCCAGTGGTCGGCAGAGGGAAGGCTGAACTGAGATGGAGAGTCGAGGTCCATGTGGTCTTGGGCAAAATGGCAGAATTCCAGGAGATCCATGAGCCAGAAACTTCTGTGAGCCCCGGCAACTGTATTTATAGGGCCTCAGGCCCCTCCCCTAGTCATATGCCTTGCAGGGGAGAGAAGGGGAGATGAGAAAGGAACCCTCTATTGTCTGTCTGATATAAAGGAGAAAAGTTTTAGACTAAAGCTCTCCCTGAAACATCCTGCTGGAGAGGGAGTGAGTGGCCGTGTGGTATTTGGTTGATGGCTGGGGTTAAACCACAACTGTTGAGATTCATCACATTTAAGGCACATTTTGTACCTTCATAAGCCATATAAGTTAATGTGTTGCTACCTAAGGTTTCCCACTCGGCTCAGGGAAGAGAGGCTTGCCCAGCAGGCCATTCAGGACATTCACAGGCCAACCTGCCACATGGGTCTCTCAACACAGACTACTAAGCTCCTGACTGAGGTACCTTAGCATGATTTGGTGAGTGACATGAACTCCCAAACTTAGATACAAGTGGTCCATAAACATTGATCCACTGTATGCTGCCATACCACAAGACATCCTCCAACAACAGGTTGATATTCAGAATAGAAAAAGAGGAGCCACAAAATTATAGCCACCACAAAAATTTCCAAACATCAGGAGACTTCTCTCTGATTACTGTAATGTTACCACAGTGGTCATTTGGTGTGAAAAAGTTTACAAGAAAAACAAAATAGGAGTAGACTCTTTCCAGTTGGTATCTACTAACATACAAATACAATAGCTCATAATCCAGACTTCCCTGGAATAGTTAAAAACCGTGAAAAACATAAGCTATGATTTTACTGGCATTGGTTACATCACAAGAAATTGGAAGTTTTCTAGGGAGTTGACACAATATGAGAATTGGGAAGGATATTATTCATAATTTGAGTAATAAATTAGACCATCAGAGACCAGTGAAATGCAAAACTCAAATCCTGGAATCCTGAAGGAAGAAAGGAGCAAAGTCACTGCTAGAGAGTGGGAAGTATAAAGGTTACTCCACAGAGAATGTACAGCTGGAAATCCATTAAAAAACCACACAACTTAACCACACATGGCAGTTCTTTCAACAACACATAGTAGCTGTATAAATTGTTGCAGAAGATGAGTAAACCTAAAATACAGTCAGTGTTCTACCTGGTCGTGTCTAGTTCCAAGCAATTTAACCAACTTCCCATTCCCCTGAGCTGTGTACAACCTCACTGACAAGCTTCACACCAGCACCCAGTCCTGTGTGCTGAAATGTGTGCAAGTAAAAAATAAACCCTTCCTCCCCTTGCCACAACAGGCTTTCTATGTAACCCTGATGAGACAGAGAAAGGTGTCCTAGCACCTACACACATATAGCATTGTGCTGGTTTTGACTAGAGTAGAGTAAGCTTTCTTTACAGGAGCTGGTATGAGGCTGTGTTTTGGATTTGTGCTGAACACAGGGTTGATAACATGGAGATGTTTTTGTTATTGTTGAGCAGGGCTTACAGAGAGCCAAGGCCTTTTTTGCTTTTCATACTGCTATGCTGGTAGGGAAGTTGAGGGTGCATGGGAGGTTGCGAGGAGACACAGCCAGTATAGCTTGACCTACACTGACCAAAGGGATATTCTAGACTGCATAACATCATGCTCCGGATATAAAGTTGGGGAAAGAAGGAGGAGGGGTAGAGGTTTGGAGTGATGGCACTTATCTTCCCAAGTAACCATTATGCATGATGGAATCCTGTTCTTCTGAGGATGGCCTTCCCACAGGAAGTGGTGAATTAATTCTTTGCTTTGCTTGTTTGTGGCTTTTGATTTCCCTGTTAAACTGCCTTTATCTCAATTCATGAGTTTTCTAGCTTTTATCCTTCTGATTCACTCCTTGATGCTGCTGCTGGGGGGCTGAGCAAGCAGCTGCATAGGGTTAAACCATGACATGCATCTAACATAACAGGCTGAATTTAATACAATCAAACAATAAGAGAGATACGATGGACCACACTAACTGCAAAAAGGTAATATACAGCTTATGTTATGAAGCTGGTCTCCTCTGGTTACCTCTAACAGCAGCTCCAAAACAGAATGTGTTCACCCCAGATAGTGTGCAAGACAGTTAATTGAGATGCTGGAAAAAAGTATCTTTTGTACTATTAATAAATAAAATATATTTTCAAAAGAGAGCTTACTTCATCTTTATTTCACCCATTTTTACTTTCTATTTTGCATATGATTTATAATGTACATAGAGCTACAGTAGTAGGTGTATAGAATCTAGAAGTATACATATATTAGGGGTGTATGCTCAAAAATACTTAACTGACAGGGACATGCAGCCAAACAAGTTTGAAGACCATTGCCCTTTACAACCTACGGACAAAGGCTTCACCTCAGGCTGAAGTCAAAGAACTCATTCCTCAATTATTGGATGAAAAGTTGCTGAAAGTTCTCCTAATCTTGAAATATCTGCATAATACCAAATACAGATACTTGATTTAACAGCTTACTTTATCACCTTTAAATTAAATGAATATAAAACCAACATGATGAATTAGCTGAATAAAACACAGATGAAAAATATTCTCACTGGATTTCTTAAAATTCAACCCTGTTCCTGTGCAATCAGCAAATATCACAATTTCCTTTTATTCACTGAATGGCATCCCTAAAGACTTTTCAAGAAGTTCATAAAAAAAAAGTTTATAGTTTCCATTGACTTCAACTTGATTCGCACTTATAAATCTCTGGTTGAAAATTCATCATGCCCCTTTTTAACAGTTCAGATTTTATATGGAGACACAGAAAACTCAAATAATTTAAACATATGCATAACAAAGATGGAGTTCATATTCTAAAAGAAAGATCAAAAAATCTCAGGGTCTTTACACTACAAAACAGGCCTCCCAATTACAGTGACACTCAAATATAAGAGCAAATAATAGATGAAATGGATAGATGAAAGTTGTACGGGCTATATGGAACAAAGACAGGGAACAGAATAAACAAAACCAGAAAAAATGGTAGAGAGGCTGAATGGGGAAAGACTGTGATCAGTAGAGCAGCTTACTTTCTTCTGTTTGTGCAGAAGGACACATGACATATTATAACCAGTAGAGAAATTTTTCAGGGTCTTTCTTCTGTACTTGCATAATTTAAAGACAACTTTCTCTTTGAAGCCAAAGTTGGCATATACAGTACTTGATCTTCAGAAAGGTATGTGCAAAGACATTTGGTTTAGCAATAACAAAATTATAGCAGTACAAGGTAGTGTGTTTATTTCAATATGCAACAATGTAATCATTCAAATAAATGCACTTAGTTCTCTTTTTACAGTTCTTCAAGTCAGATGCACATAAACTAATCCCTATTAATTAAAACCATATACAGTAAAATAAAATATAATGCATTTTATTTTTAACTTTGTGTTCTGTTTTGCCTTAACTTTGAGGGCAACATACTCCATGTGTTTTTGAATGACTGCAGGTGTGGATTTTGTACCACTTCCATTTGTGGTTTTTCCTATGACTGCACATCCAAAAACTCTGTTCTCTCAAATACAGTTTGGTGGGTACTTTGAGAGCAGATGGACTTTTGCTTCACAGTGATGGCCTGAAGCCCTTAAGGTGAGCAAGGGAGTTTAAATGAGTTGCTAACAGGCTTCAACCTCAAAAAAACCCATTTGACCAAACAACCTCTTCTTTAAATTATCATCTGGTGTCTGTCAGAATCGGAGCTAAAGATGTCAATTTTGAATAATTCTTTTAAGATTATGAAGAAAGAGCTTGCAGATGCTGTAAGCTCTACTGTAGAAACCAGAACTATTTGTTGATGACAAGTACCAATAAAGACATGGGAGAAAGAAATCCACATCTGTTCATAAGGAATGATAACAACAACGAAATTCTTAAAACACAATTTTTCTTTGTAATTTGAGTATTGAAGGCCTATAACTGAAAATGTATTAAAACCCTGAGCATTGCTCAGACTACAGCATGGTACATTTATACTATAGAATTTTAGTCCACTAGTAGTTCAGATTGGAAAACCTATACTAGACTACTTGGACTGTAAGTAAATTAATTCATTCATTCTGCTGTCTACTCAAATTTCTTTATAGAAAAAAAAAGAGACTAAAAATAAAGGAATATCTTCTAAAGTGATGCTCGTAAGTGGCTTCTCCCAAATCATTTTGTATTGGCTCTTGAGGCTGGGAAACACCTTTTTTCCTGGCCAACACACCAAAAATGTCTTAGTTTAGAATGAGATTCTGGTTTTATCTCTCCCCTTTCCAACCAATTTCAGTGAAATAATTTCTTTCTTATAAGGCAGTGGATAATTTGTAATAATAGTTCTACCATTATCTGTCCTTTCAGTTTTAGCCACTCAGCTCCCTGTCTGAGGAAAAAATACTTGGCTTTCATTTTGCTACAGCTGTTGCAATGGTGCAGCATGAATAAATATTTCTAGCATGGTCATTGTTTATATAGATTAAATTTCGAACTACCAGATAAAGCAATGGAAAAATTCTAATATCCTGATCATTTTCTTTTCTTTTTTTTCTTGAGACGCACACACTCTGACAGGCTGACCAACTTCTTTTACTACTGTTGAAGAAAGTTTAAAAAGTTTCTTTCAGCCAAATTGTCCCAGAATTCAGAAATTTTCAAGTGCCTGCCAGTGTCTGTTAAAAGAAACAGTATTTCATCTGGCAGCAAAAAAAGAGTAAATCACAAAGCCTGACTAGGACAAATCATAACTACTGGAAGAACAGTAGAAACAAAGCTTTTACCAAATAAGGCTACAAGGTAGCCACAACAGAGACAGTAAAAGGACATAATTGATAGTACTTCAAGAATCATAAGGTTCTTAAAACTTCTTCAGACTGGCATGTTCAAGTGCAAAACGCAAGGATATTCGAAGTAACGCTTCACTCTTCCCCACAGAGAACACACTACTAAAAACAGAATATGAACTATCATACGGTGTTCTTGAGCTAAGAAGTTATTTCAGAAATAAACTTCTCATCAGTTAGATTGTCTGATGGAAAAGAATCAAGTTGAAAACAAAATAATTAAAAACCCCAATTAAAAAAAATCAATTCTCAGTTATGTTATCAAAATTAATTTTAAAAATCTCTGCATGACATTTGTCACCAATTTTTTTAAATCCTCCATTTGAGAAGCTACATGTGCATTTGCTAAGTCCAAAATGATGCCACAGGAATAGTGTTTTGCTGGGGCATGAGTTACATAGGTCAATACATGGTGGGTTTTGTAATGACAGCATTCAGCAAGTAGCAAACACCACTTCAAAAGAGAAAAGAAACCACTTCTCACATGTCGCCATTCTAGCAACTCTTAGTAGACTTGGTAAAACGAAAGAGTAGAATGTAATTGGCAGAAAACCAAACAGTGTATACACCTTGCAAGCTGCCAGAAAAGCCTGTGAGTGTAAAGTCTCACAAATCCACACAAATACTTGCACAAGCTGTTGGTCTTCTATACGCCTTTACATGTCATCAAGTTGGCCTTCCAATTTACAATGTGCTTTTTCATCAAAACAACACTGAAAAATCTTCCCCAAATATCTGAGTCTTACAGTTCCTCTTCACAGTAGTAGAATATGTATAGAAAGTATAACATGAAGCAATATGGTAGCAAGAAACCACCATTCATTGCTCTTGGATTCGTGTTATATGCCAAGTACAGTAAAATGTATTTGGTTCGCTTGGCAACAAGCGGGCTTGCTTACAATTAATTGCCATTTTTAACCAACACAATTCTTTAGTAAGACCTAAAGGGCTCGAATAAAAAGCTATGTCAACTCCTAGAGCATTGATAGTAATCATGATCACACATGTCTGAATAAAATTCACAAACTCAATCAACTTTATCACAGAATATTCTGAGTTCGAAGGGACCCTCTAAATGTTCACAGTTCTAAACAACAGTGACTAAATAATTAGACTCTTTTCTAGATAGGAAATTCTGTTAGAATAACACAATCTATTCTGTTAGAATAGATAGTGAGTATTTTTTACTAAATTTCCTTTGAATAACCTCCTGTTTTAAAACATATTAGTCAAATTTTCCTTCATTACTTTCAGCAGAAGACCAATTAAAATTTGAGCAAATGTTTCTGCTGCTTCTTGAAAGTTTCTGTCTATGCATAATTGGAAACTTCTGGACAACCTCAGTTATCTAAAGTCATTTATACAGAGTCAACACAGGAAAAAAAGGAAAAAAAATGATAGAACATTACATTTGGAAAAGGGCCCACATTCAAGCAGCAACATAGCTTGGCTTGAGCATTATTGCAACAGGGCACAGTATACGCAGATCATTGTGATTCACGCTGAAAGTTTCAAAATTCATGATTAAATATGAAGGACTGGAAACATTTTCACTTAGGACACCATGTTCACTTGGAAAAGTGAAGGGAGACCTTACAGCAGCCTTCCAGCATCTAAAAGGGGCCTTCAAGAGAGCTGGACAGGGACTTTTTATGAGGGCATGTAGTGATAGGACAAGTAGGAGTGGCTCTAAACTGACAGACTGTAGGTTTACATTAGATAATAGAAAGAAATTCTTTACTGTGAGGGTGGTGAGATGTTGGAACTGGCTGCCCATACAAGGCTGTGGATGGCCCATCCCTGGAAGTGTACAATCCACGCTGGAGGAGACTTTGAGCAACCTGGTCTAGTGGAAGGTGTCCCTGACCATGGGGAAGGCGGTTGAAACTGGATGATTTTTAAGGTCCATTCCAACCCAAGCTAATCCATAGTTCTATGATTCTCAGAAATTCCTACAGAAAATTATGCACTTTCACGGAATAACATGCAACTTTAACTTCTCATTTATAACTTCTTTAACTGAGATGCAGAGCTACAAATTAACAAAGTGAATATAAAGCTACGTAGTACATTACTGCTTCTTTTACTAAGTNAAATTCATGATTAAATATGAAGGACTGGAAACATTTTCACTTAGGACACCATGTTCACTTGGAAAAGTGAAGGGAGACCTTACAGCAGCCTTCCAGCATCTAAAAGGGGCCTTCAAGAGAGCTGGACAGGGACTTTTTATGAGGGCATGTAGTGATAGGACAAGTAGGAGTGGCTCTAAACTGACAGACTGTAGGTTTACATTAGATAATAGAAAGAAATTCTTTACTGTGAGGGTGGTGAGATGTTGGAACTGGCTGCCCATACAAGCTGTGGATGGCCCATCCCTGGAAGTGTACAATCCACGCTGGAGGAGACTTTGAGCAACCTGGTCTAGTGGAAGGTGTCCCTGACCATGGGGAAGGCGGTTGAAACTGGATGATTTTTAAGGTCCATTCCAACCCAAGCTAATCCATAGTTCTATGATTCTCAGAAATTCCTACAGAAAATTATGCACTTTCACGGAATAACATGCAACTTTAACTTCTCATTTATAACTTCTTTAACTGAGATGCAGAGCTACAAATTAACAAAGTGAATATAAAGCTACGTAGTACATTACTGCTTCTTTTACTAAGTTCTGTCATTCCTGTTGAACTAATGAGGCAAGATTTCTATGGAAAAAATAGAACGCAAATCTAGAATTAAATACATATACATGACAGGGGGAAAAAGAGAAGAGTGTGGAAACATTACTTTGGGCAGTTGCTAATTCCTTACTGCTTCATTTTACAGTTTAAAATTAGCTTTCCCACTCTTTACATTTAAAAATTGGAATGTAAAATAATTTTGAGGAGAAACAGGACATCACTGAGGCACTTCAGTAGTTACAGGGACAGAAACCTCATGTGTTATTCTATTTGCACCCTTTCCTATGCTCACATACCAATCCTGTTTTATGGGCCTCCATAAATATATCAGCACTGGCATACCATACAAACTGCACATGCATCAAATCCAATAGAATAATGAGAATCATCTATTCAGCAGAAGTTTTCACTTGGATTAAATGCTTTCATTCTCTAAGCCAATGAAATATTGGAGGTTGGTTAGTTTAACTGTTCAACATTCAGCTGAATGTCTCATTCACAAAATGAAATAGCCAAAAACCCCACAGTTTCACTGAAGCAGCCTGGCAATCAAGGAGATCCTTCCTTTTAAATACCATCACTTTCAAAGGTAGGAGATATTCTAGACAAGAGCCAAAAATCTCAGCTACCTTAAAAGCAGAATTCCCTCCAATCTGTCCCTTGTTGTGGGTTGTTTTTAATGGCTTAGCCATATGTTATAAAATTTTCAGGAAACGGGATATGTTCCTTGCCTGGACTCACCAGTACCAAATTTCAGATGAATTAACAAACTGAGCACATTTTAAGAATATGCAATAGCCCATGAAAAATGTTGAGTAACTTCAGTACAGGTACAGCAACTTTCTATCTCTGAAAACAAAAAAGCATTTACAAAATTCAGCACAAATTTTAAAACAGACAAAAAATTATTCTGATTCATTAGTAGAAATATTAGATTATCAAGAACAAAGCAAAGTGATGTGTAACTGTAATCTGTCATCAGAGAACCTAAATCCAAACTTGTGTACTAGAATGCTGACTGCTACAGGAATGTATTTACAACTAAAAACTTAAAGCAGTTTCTTAATTTCCACACTCACAGTTGGTATCTGTTACATATTAGTACGACGAGTTAGTTTTGCAGTGTGTGAGATCATATTTTCTGGTTTTAGAAAGAACAATACTTTTTAGAAAACATACTGAAAAAGTGCTGTTCATTGCTTTAAATATGCATTTTCTGACATGACATTCTGCTTCACACTTGTACTTTTGAATGTTGAATGATTCAAATAAGAATTTCCATGTATTTTGGATAAGCAACAAATAAACACATCTAGAAAAGAAACTTACAAGTAAAAAATACAAGTAAAGCATAATGCATATTTTTAACATCTGTATAACAAAATTGGAGTATCTGAGAAGACCCAAATTACTTCTGCTTTATATATCAGGAGACATGTTCATCAGGACAAGCCTAAGCTATTGAGAAGCACTAGTCAGAGAACAGATATAAAAAATTATTTCAGTAGTATACATCTAAAACCCTGATTCAAAAACTCCTGAAAATGTGTAGTCAGTGAAAGAACTCAACCAACAGGTGTAGAATCTCTCTTCTCCAGCTCTTAAGATGTTCACTCAGCATTTTTAACTGGACACCCTTGAAGTCAGACCTATTCCTTACCCTTCGTCTGTGAAAAAAACAGACAGAACTGTGGTAAACCCTTGTTGTTTTTTAAAGGTAGCAGGGAAGATAGCTTCAGGCATGTTCAAAATCCTTATCCAGTACTCCCTCATCTTTCCAACCAATACTATTACAAACTTCTTTTGTTGAATATTTCTAGCAGTCCTGTTGTATGCAGTGCATGTTGAGTTGCATGGCCTGAGGCCAGGAAGGCAGGTGTGGAACACCTACTTACAGGTCAATTTCCACTCTCCAAGTTTGCAAGTATTTGAGAGAAGGTCATGTTACAGCACAGATTTACATAGCAGACAAATTACATGGCTGCCTGTTCTCAGCATTTCATAATTTCAACAGAAAAATTAGGTCAAGTGAAAGGGGGAAAGAATAACTCTATCCTTTCACAGTAGTCAGAAAATTAAACAAAAAACTTAGCTGCAGTTCTTGCCAAAACATTGGTAAAAATCTGTATTGGCAGTAAACACAAATTTAAAGTATCTGATTTTTCATTCCTTTACAAAATCCTTCTCTTTTTTAATGCCTCCAAACAATCATTAACAAACTCCAAAATTTGCTGTATTGCTGTTTTAAATCATCTACCCTTTTACAAACATGCATATTATCAAGGAATGCACTGGTAACGTTAAGGGCTTTCACACAGTCTGACAGTCTAGTAGGAGTGTTAAAAGAAGGAACTGTTCTTTGTATCGTATGTGCAGATGAAAAGAATAATAATTTGGAACAGCTCCCCCCCCACACCTCACAGCATAAAATATAGTGCACTTTAAAAAGGGCAATATTGGCCAGCCTCAGCACTGCCTGAACATTATGTTTATACTAGACAGAGACTAAAATTGCAACATTCTCTGGCAATCTTTGACTAGAAATTTTCAGAATAATTAAGGGTTTTTTACAGTGAACAATACCATGACATTTTTAGGGTAACTACAATATATTTTACCAGAGCAGTTATGGATATCATAATGTGAAACAAGAGATTTAAAAATTGTTAGGTATGTATCCATATATCTGCATTTCCATTAGCTTACAAGACTAATACTTGCATAAAAACTCCTATACAGTGTGCAGTTAAAATATGCTAATCATTATCCTAGATAGCTTTTAGGATTTATTTCAACACATTCAAGCAGTTATAGGGCTTAGTCTGGCATAATGTTGATACTCTTATTGAGCAAGTAGAAAGAATAAACACTAACAAAGAAATTACTGACTTCAATACCTTTAATTAGATCTAACATTATTTCAGTTTCTAAAAATGCCACGTATGAAATCTGACTTACTTTCATCAGCAAGAGAAAGTTTTAAGCTGATGCATATTTAAAAAGGAATGCAGTTTTAAGGAACTCCTGAACAAATTTCTGAAGAAAAAATTCACTATGTTAGCTAGATTTTCTGTGCATTTGACACCTATTCAACAAGTAAAAAGAAGAAAACACAACTTTTTGTGGAATTTGTCATTTTCTCTATTTACTAACACAAACTCTGAGGGATGAATTTTACCAAAAGCTTCAGCTTAGCATGCTGCAGCCCTGCAGCTGAAAACTCAGATGAAAAACATGGGTGCTTTTTTTCCCCTCTGACATAAAGGGATCTTTTGGGAACATTTCCGAAGGATACCAGAAAGCTTGTCTAACATACAATGGCTCCTTACTCAGCACAGAACTCCCAACAAAGAGTAACAGATGCACAACTGGTATTAATAAGAAAACATCTCCTCCCTCTGTTAGTCAAGAGAGGACAGTTAAGGACAAATACAGTTTCAGGGTACTTACCTACTCGGAAGTTAGTGGCTGTCAGAGTGTCAGCAGCATGGCCGTTTTCACTGATGAGGGTGGTTGTATTTCCCTTCTCACAGTTGTTCTGACAGTTGCCCTTGGTGCAAGTCACTTTACAGATGCTGGGTGTAAAGACCACCTTGATGCGACCAGTGTGATTTCCCACTGTCAGCGGAGGCAAAGAAAAAAGGAAAAATAAACAGACCACTTTGGTATCCATTGATTTTCTTCAAAAAGTTTTTTGGGAAAAAAAAAAGGCACGGGGCGGGGGGGGGACGGCGACAGGTCTACAGGAGGAGGGCAGTCTGCAGTGCTCTCTCTCATAGATCTCCAGTGGTGTCTCTGAAACAGGAGTAGGAAGCTTAGCAAACAGAACTCCGGGATCCGCTCCAAAACCACATTTAAAGTCAAGTCACTGGAGTGGGATTAGTAATCACAATGCTGCACTTTATTCACAGGCAGACAAAGAGCAATACCAAGGGCATGACAGCTTAAATAGCCAACCCTTACAGGCAGATGTAATGTAAAGAGGCTGTCTGTGCACCTAGAGGTGAATAAACTCTTGTGTACTCCTACATACTTTTCCTGTTTCTGCACTTATTAAGTCACTATTTGTAGCTCGACCCCTGGAAATGTTTTAGGCATGCGGCATGTCTGAAAACATCTGTCTCAAATCTCCTGGCACCCCAGCCCGAAGTGGTCAAACCTTGTGACGCAGCTGCCTGGACCCATATTTTCTTCACAGTTTTTTGGCACTATTTTTCCACAAGTATTTACATATTATAGACCGAGCTTCGCTGTCAGCCTTTGTTTAAGTAATAAATAGCTCAGAGAAAAGGGCAAGGAAGTATCAGCATTTTAAAATACTGAGATCAAAGACAAAAAGTGGCTAGATCCTCTTTTTTCATATACTACTGCCTTACAGTAATTTTAAAAACTTGAATGTAATAAAGACTGCACAAACACTACCTTTTAAATTAATTAGAAGAATATCTTGTTACAGAATTATATTTAAAACCAGACGTATTTGGTTCTACATCTAACAGCTGAAGACAAAAAATATACTAAAAGTACCCATTAAGAAAATTAAGGAAAAGAACAGATTCCATTTGTAATTATTTAAAAAGACAACAGTTTTTCCTCTGCACACTTCCTAATAAATTCTGCAAGATCTTGTAAATACATCATAGCATCTTTGTGGAAACTATTATTAAATACTTTCATATCAAACCTAACAATGCCAAGAAATGACGCACAGAAAGAGCAGAATCTCCTTCTTCCTCTTGTCATAGAAATAAAAAAGTTGCTGGACAGCTGCCTAATCTAGTTTATGAAATAGCCTCTGGAGAAATATATTTTTTTAAAATCTCAATAAAATTAAGAAAATCTTCCCACTTCAAGAATATAAAGCCTTCTTATTCCTGACTCTTCATAAACAAATAAATTAAAGCAATTGTGCCAACTGTTTTGTCTACAGCAAAGGCATTGCTCTATTTGAACAGCAGCTGTAGTACATATGCTCCCACCTTATTCTCCCTAAGCAATAGTTAGAAAAACCAGAGCTCCAACACAGGAATAAAATTTCACTTAAAGATTAATGCTATGATTTTAGTGGATTTAGAAGATACCTTAGTTTCTTGGATGCCAAGCATTTCTAACAAAAATGAATATACCTTTACCAATAAACAGATATAAGACCTGTGCACTACAGAGGGTAGAACTTTGTGCTTAACAGAGCTTTGCTTCTGTTAAGCACAGCTTCGCAAGCAATATTGCTATCTTTGTATTTTATTTGCAAAGTTATATATATATTTTCCTAGAAAAGAGCTCATTTTATATATTTTCAGAAGTTTTAGCAATATTTTTCCTTTAGGATGTGATCTAATTAAGAAAACATGGTTAGTTGAGTCATAAGTCAGTCCTGCCTACACTGCAGAAACCAGTACTGGGGGTCCAAGACAAGTTTTCCAGTTTAGCTAGAAAAAAAATTAATATTGTGTCTTTATCAGTGCTGGAAGTAAAGAAAATGCAGGGCTCAATATGTGATGGAACCCATGGAGCACATGCTGAAACTGGATGGAGGTCACGTAGTTTGTGCTGCCACAGCATTAGAAAGCAACATGGAGCCACGTGGTCTTGCTCTTCCACCCAACACCCATATACGTTTTGTACAAACTAAGGACACCTCCCACCAAGAACCATTCCATAAAACATGTCCACAAAGTATGGAAGGTTTAACCAACAGCACTTGGCACAATAGTGGTTAACAAGGTATAAAAAGTACCCCAATTTTCCATCAGACTAGGGGATGAGAACTCAACAGGAAATGGCAGGGACAGTTTGGCAAGCTTGTGCTCAGCCTCTCCAGAAGGGACACCTTTTTGTAAGCCTTATGTCCTCAGCTATTCAGAGTGTTGACCCAGGATATCAAGCTTTTGACTGATATAGTATTGTTAGTGCTAAATATAGCTACTCTGCAGTTAATACATTCATTATCAGCAATCAAAAGGAATCATCCATATATGTTGCATAATTTGTGCTACTCCTGAAATCAGATGTCTCTTTCGAATCCTTCTGGATCTATAATGCAAAGACTTCACTCACCTAGTGTTCGGTCCAGTTACATTCTTGAAGTGGTCAGTATAGACGAATATAAACCATTAATTAATTCACCTTTATAGTATTCTGTACTATGTTGTTGAAGGCTGAGCTGTAGCAAATCTTGGGTATAATGTTTACAACAACAAAAAAGAAAATTTAAAAATAATTTTTATCACATAGTTTTGACTTTACCACAAAAATCTCACAGCACAGTTATTTCACAGAATCACAGAGTATTACGCGTTGCAAGGGACCCACAAGGATCATCTAGTACAACTCCCCAGCTAATGCCCATACAGGGACCGAACCCACACTTCAGTAGAAGAGAGAGATGCCTTACTTAGTATGAGACTCAATGGAAATTGTAAAGCTTGCCTTTCAATGTTTTTGGATGAGAAAATACTAGTTTGAGCTTGTGAGTAACAGTACTTGAACAATAGTTTCAAAAACACAGATCAGTATCTAAAGAGCATTCATGAAAGAATATTTAAATGTTCAGAGAGGAAATCTTAAAAAGAATATGATGCAACCCCTAGCCCCTAGAAATACAGTCAGCCTTCTTGCACTTCGCGCCCCCCATATTGCGGCTTCCGATCTTAGCGGCATGATTTTTTAGTGATGAATGAGACCCATTTTCGCAACTGCGCATGTGTGACCTGCTGCCGTGATGGCGGTGGTGCAGGAGGCAGCAGCGCAGCTGCCATTCAATGCGGAAGTAGGGCTTCACAGACCCTGATTAAGACCACGGGTGCGCGATATAGGAGACCTGACTGTACTCAAGTCATAGAATATCCTGAGTTGGAAGGGACCCACACAATGGCAGAGCTCAACTCCTGGCCCTGCACATGACAATCTCAAGAGTCACACACCATGTGCCTGACAGAACAGTTTAAACACTTCTTGAACGGTTCGATGTGGTGCTGTGACCACTTCCCTGGGGAACCTGTTCCAGCACCCAACAACCCTCTGCACGAAGAACCTTTTCCTCAATATCCAACATAAACTTCCATCTTTCTTATATTTATGAGAACTACAATGTCACTTACTTTCTTCTCCCTGCCTAGCAGGCCACAGCTTTTAACTTCAATTCTTCAGGAGACATCTAGGAATTTTATAAAGCTAACGATTGCCTCTTGANGGGGGGTGGGGGGGGTGGGTCCCCCTCTTCTCCAAAGAGAAAAAATTAATTCTAAATGAGAAATGAGCAATTACATCCTTCAGTATCTCTTAGCTGATTTTTCAGTATTAATGTTAAAACCCATAATTTCATACTAGAACAAGACCATTACTGCTACAGCCTTGACCTCTTCTGACTTTGAACTAACACATATTAAAGGACAGTGCATGTTTAAGAAAGCATACTGACTATTTTCCTCTTTAAACTCCAGAACCTTTACTGATGATGCCACTGTGACATAGATATGACAAAATCTGCAACTTAGATTATTTTAAGTTTGTGTCTGGAAAAAACATGATAGCGCCACAGCAACACACCTGGGACAACTTCTTTTTATATACATATAGGCAGAAATGTATCAAACTCTTCAAGACCAATTTTAAGCACATGGAAATGAAACACCTCACTATGCTCTTAAGTATAACACCAGATTGAAGAAATACAAATATGAGACCAGATAAATAAATGAGCCTAATGAAAGACAACAAAAGTAAAAGATAGAAACACCACCAACAAAATAGCACAGTAACTGAAAAAATGGCAGAACTAGAGATAAACTCAGACTGCAATCTCATTAAAGAGAAGATAATCAGTATTACTAGTAAAGGATCAAGCTTTATCCCTGAGCTAGGTAGCAAATTCACAGTGAGGATACTCAGCCAACAGCACCATCATCATGCCTCACAGTCCAGGCTCTTATATTTAACACCATGATCCATTTGTCAAAATAGATCAGTGGAAGAATGTACCCGTTATTTCCAAAATCTGTAAAACCCTTGAGCCAAATTAAAAAATGAGAGATGTCTGGGTAAAGTGATGAGATTTTAGCTGAAAGTTGGCACCATATATGTGTAACTTTCTTTCCATCTCTGGAAGTCACTATGATATAATATGAACACAGCAAGTTCTTGCTGTGATAAATTTATGATTTAGCAACAACTGCAGGAGAAATGGAAAATATAAGCAAAATAATTTCTTCATAGAGTCCCCTTCTGCCCCTACTGTCCACTATGACAAACTGATTCATTTTTTTCTGCACTAGCAAAAAAGGTGAATGACTTAAGACAAGACAGGTGGCATGTTTTATGTCCAGGTGGTCATAACAGCTCACAGAGCCATGTCTGGACAGAGCTGTACACAAGCAAGGATTCCTCCTCAACCTCCTGTGTAATGCAACTCAGACTCGTATCTAGAAGAATTTCTACAAACCCATTTTTTTTTCTTGGTTTTATGGCTGCCCTCACAGCTCCAACATTCTGACAGCATTCAACAGCGATACTGGAGCTCGGATGATTTGTGGCAACACTAGCAAAAGCAGAAATGGTATTCACTTAAAAAGATGACTACATAGGTCACGTGGGGCGAAGAGAATCAAATATTTTAATGTGGTGAAAATATTGATGTTAATGTGTGTAAAACAGTTTTGTTCTTCACAGTGATCTAATCAAAATGATTCACAATAAAAAAAATAACAAGCAATTGCTTCTACCAGCTGAGTACACAGTATAGTTGACACATATATCTCCCATAATCCCCGAACAAAGATTTCTGAGGGTACTTTAAGAAGGTTCTTTGGGTTATGTTGTTTGGGGGGTGGGATTTTGTTGTCATTGTTGTTTGGTGTGGTTTGGGGTTTTTTTAATACCTTCACTTATGACAAATATCCTGAGGCAACAGAACAAATAGAACTATAGTGTACCTCCAAAAATTATATACAGTACTCTCTTTTCATGACACCCTACTTCTGCACTGACTCCACTATGTTTTCTTATGTTTATCTACACAATGTCATGAGACCTGAAGATTCTACCTTAAAATTACATTCTCAGGTGATTTCATGCTTTTGAATTATAACCATGATGGTTGAGGACAGTGTTGAAATAAAGTCTTCTCAAATAAAACCCAATGAGCTTTTGAACAGCTAGTAGAGTCAACATTAAATTTTCAGGTAATCAAGACCCTCTTTCCTCTTAGTTAAATGCTGACAGAAAAAAAAGGAAAGAAGCAGAAGGAAATTAGTCATTTCCTAAACCAGGTGTCGCCCAGTTATTTTACCAATCCACCTGGTTTAGGCCTTACTACTAGATATGCTTGTTCAGCCAAAGGAAAAGATGACATTGTCTAAAAATGAACCACGCAAGTAAAATAGTTAAGCTCTTAGAACTATTGTCAAATGACCTTCTTCCACTTTTGACAATATATGAGGAAGTTCTGTCTTGTCACCCCTTAGTCATCAAGGTTGAGGGGGGGGGAGTGAAAACCAAACCAAAAACTTAGTTCCTAAAGATCAGAACAAGCTGAACTTAGCTATCGTACATTTTAGGAATACCATCATATAGAAAATTTCTAATGTTAGAAGCTAAAGAAGGGGAAAAAACAAGAGANCCCTAGCCCCTAGAAATACAGTCAGCCTTCTTGCACTTCGCGCCCCCCATATTGCGGCTTCCGATCTTAGCGGCATGATTTTTTAGTGATGAATGAGACCCATTTTCGCAACTGCGCATGTGTGACCTGCTGCCGTGATGGCGGTGGTGCAGGAGGCAGCAGCGCAGCTGCCATTCAATGCGGAAGTAGGGCTTCACAGACCCTGATTAAGACCACGGGTGCGCGATATAGGAGACCTGACTGTACTCAAGTCATAGAATATCCTGAGTTGGAAGGGACCCACACAATGGCCGAGCTCAACTCCTGGCCCTGCACATGACAATCTCAAGAGTCACACACCATGTGCCTGACAGAACAGTTTAAACACTTCTTGAACTGTTCGATGTGGTGCTGTGACCACTTCCCTGGGGAACCTGTTCCAGCACCCAACAACCCTCTGCACGAAGAACCTTTTCCTCAATATCCAACATAAACTTCCATCTTTCTTATATTTATGAGAACTACAATGTCACTTACTTTCTTCTCCCTGCCTAGCAGGCCACAGCTTTTAACTTCAATTCTTCAGGAGACATCTAGGAATTTTATAAAGCTAACGATTGCCTCTTGAACTGAAAACTGACCAGTGTAGGAGGTGGTAATTCAAGGCAGAGATGTTGTCATCATTCTTCTCTGCTGTTACACCTGTGTAGACACTACCAGTTTTACAGATTCTGAGGTTTAAGTACCTTAAAAATGAGTTTAATACACCTAAATTAAAACTGAAATCAGACCACAAACCTATTTCCTAAAAAGAAGCTTTTAGCAGAAACTGCAGGTTTAGACTGTTGGACTTCTTGAATCTTCTCCCTTCTCTTCTGTATTTGGGGTGGAGGGAGTGGGGGGT
>WEKX01018400.1:121425-134470 GCA_013390025.1 Pitta sordida | reverse complement strand
AAATATTTTAATGTGGTGAAAATATTGATGTTAATGTGTGTAAAACAGTTTTGTTCTTCACAGTGATCTAATCAAAATGATTCACAATAAAAAAAATAACAAGCAATTGCTTCTACCAGCTGAGTACACAGTATAGTTTACACATATATCTCCCATAATCCCCGAACAAAGATTTCTGAGGGTACTTTAAGAAGGTTCTTTGGGTTATGTTGTTTGGGGGGTGGGATTTTGTTGTCATTGTTGTTTGGTGTGGTTTGGGGTTTTTTTAATACCTTCACTTATGACAAATATCCTGAGGCAACAGAACAAATAGAACTATAGTGTACCTCCAAAAATTATATACAGTACTCTCTTTTCATGACACCCTACTTCTGCACTGACTCCACTATGTTTTCTTATGTTTATCTACACAATGTCATGAGACCTGAAGATTCTACCTTAAAATCACATTCTCAGGTGATTTCATGCTTTTGAATTATAACCATGATGGTTGAGGACAGTGTTGAAATAAAGTCTTCTCAAATAAAACCCAATGAGCTTTTGAACAGCTAGTAGAGTCAACATTAAATTTTCAGGTAATCAAGACCCTCTTTCCTCTTAGTTAAATGCTGACAGAAAAAAAAGGAAAGAAGCAGAAGGAAATTAGTCATTTCCTAAACCAGGTGTCGCCCAGTTATTTTACCAATCCACCTGGTTTAGGCCTTACTACTAGATATGCTTGTTCAGCCAAAGGAAAAGATGACATTGTCTAAAAATGAACCACGCAAGTAAAATAGTTAAGCTCTTAGAACTATTGTCAAATGACCTTCTTCCACTTTTGACAATATATGAGGAAGTTCTGTCTTGTCACCCCTTAGTCATCAAGGTTGAGGGGGGGGGAGTGAAAACCAAACCAAAAACTTAGTTCCTAAAGATCAGAACAAGCTGAACTTAGCTATCGTACATTTTAGGAATACCATCATATAGAAAATTTCTAATGTTAGAAGCTAAAGAAGGGGAAAAAACAAGAGACAGACACACTAGACTGACATACAGGCAGATCTTCCCCCCAAATTTCAGATTACACATTGAGAGGAATACAGGCCTTGTGAGGCACAGAAGGGGCTGAAACAGATTGAGAGATCACCTAATCTCCCCCACTCTTCTTTTTTCCAGACTATTCTCAAAACCCTTCTATATCTTCTACATAGATTTCACAGCCCTGAAGAATTTTTTTCCAGTGCTTCAGACTCTTATTTTAAGAGTATTCCTCATACCTAACCCATATTTCCCCTGTAGTAACTCAGGTATACTACTGCCCTGTGTTATCTACACCAAACTCTGACAAAACATTATTCTGCTGTGAATCGATTTCTAATGTACTGGAAGATTGCATCCATGAATCTCCCTCAGTTTCATTTTCATCAGGCAAAAACCATCTCAACTTTTCCCAGTGTAGTAGGCCATATCTTTCTCACCGCATACAAGAAAGACATTAAGCTGTTAGATAATTCACAGATTCACACAGAATACTATGAGTTGGAAGGGACCCACAAGGATCATCTAGTCCAACTCACCATCTAACACCTGTACAGAGACCGAACGCACATCCCAGAGCGGTAAACACAAACCTAGTTCCCTCACAGTCTAACAGGCCACTTCGAGCCAGAAAGACCCTACACCCCCCAGCTAGACCATGTCACTAAGCTCCTCATCCAGTCTTCTCTTAAACACCTCCAGGGATGGTGACTCCACCACCTCCCTGGGTAGTCCATTCCAATATGCAATCACTCTCTCTGTGAAAAACCGCTTCCTAACATTAAGTTTAAACCTCCCCTGGCGTAGCTTGAGGCTCTGCCTTCTAGTTCTGGTGTCGTCATCCTGAAAGAAGAGGTCCACACCCACCTGGCGGCAACCACCCCGCAGGTAGTTGTAAACAGCAATGAGGTCACCTCTGCGCCTCCTCTTCTCCAGGCTGAACAACTGCAGTTCCCGTAGCCGCTCTCCATAGGGCTTGTTCTCCAGTCCCTTCCCCATCCTTGTCGCCCTTCTCTGGACCCTCTCAAGCAGCTCAACATCCCTCTTAAACTGCACACAGTACTCAAGATGAGGTCTGACCAGCGCTGAGTACAGAGGAAGGACAACCTCCCTGGTCCGACTGACCACACTGTTCCTGATGCAGGCCAGGACGCCATTGGCCTTCTTAGCCACCTGGGCACACTGCTGGCTCATATTGAGTTTCCTGTCAATCATTACACCTAAGTCCCTCTCCACTTCACTAATCTCCAAAGGAGGGCAATGAAGATGGTGAAGGGCCTTGAGAGGAAGCCATATGAAGTCATATGATGGTGAGGTCACTTGGTCTGTTCATCCTGGAGGAGACTGAGGGGTAGACCATTCCACTGAGGAATTACTCTCTCTGTGAAAAAGCTCTTCCTAACATCCAGTCTAAACCTCCCCCAGCGTAGCTTAAGGCCATGTCCTCTTGTTCTAGTGCTGGCAGCCTGAGAGAAGAGATTTACACCCACTCAACTACAACCTCCCTTCAGGTAGTTGTAAACAGCAATGAGGTCGCCTCTGAGCCTCCTCTTCTCCAGGCTGAACAATCCCAGCTCCCACAGTCGCTCCCCATAGAGCTTGTTCTCCAGTCCCTTCACCATCCTTGTCGCCCTTCTCTGGACCCTCTCGAGTAGTTCAACATCCTTCTTAAACTGGAGAGACCAGAACTGGACACAGTACTCAAGGTGTGGTCTGACCTGTGCCAAGTACAGGGGGAAAATAACTTCCCTAGTCTGACTGACCACACTGTTCCTAATACAGGCCAGGATGCCATTGGCCTTCTTAGCCACCTGGGCACACTGCTGGCTCATATTAAGTTTTTTGTCAACCATTACTCCCAAATCCCTCTCCATTTCACCACTCTCCAGCCCCTTGTCCCCCAGCCGATAGCGATGCTTCTGATACCGTTCACTTTCTCCTTATCTTTCTTCAAAAATGCTGTGCAAAACCATGTTATTTGCAACTAAGGTCTGATCGGTGTTGGAGAGATCAGCAGAATTACTTTACATAAAATACTTTACATACATAGCTTTACATAAAATGCTTCTATTGGGATAAATTATTTTTCTCTCCCAACACGGCACTACTCATATCTCATGCTCAGAGCCAATCTGCAGGCTAGGCCAAAGGGGCACAGATCTCCCAAATCCCTTTCTGATCTGCAGATACAGACACCATCCCAGTAAAGCAACTATGGAATATTCCTTGCACAACCTTAGCAGGACTGAACTCAGCTCATACTCTGCTCTGAACATAGAAGGAAGATCTCCTGCACTCAAGCCTCATCTATCTAAAAATCAGGCAGAAAAGGAGCAGTATTCTTTCTGTAACAGTCACAAACACAAGCCTGAAAACTTCAGAGATTCAAGAAGGCAAGACATAGCTACTGAATTTGGGGTTTGGCTTCAGTATACAATATACAATACCTACCCGCAGGAAGGGCAGTATATCTTTCCTCTTTTCAGAAACTTGCTAGTGTATCCTTACACACCTTACAATCAGTTATCTTTTCCCCATCATTGTGAGAAATTGTCAATGAAATGTCAAATGAAATGTCAATGATATTAAAAATAAGGTGATCCAGCTTTACTTCATGCAAGATCCAGCACCTTCTCTAGTGCTTACAAGTACACCACAGTCCTGTGTGAGATGAGGCTTACTTGTGTACACCCACCCAGCCAAACGTTTTGAGCAAGATGACAGTACAACAAGCTCCACTTGATTTAACATGTCTAGACAGCTATAGCAACGCATTCCGTCTACTTTTTCTTATTTCTGTAACTTGTATTTTTGTTGCATTTGTATGATCTTACAAGTATTACATCAGTTAATACAGCTTAACCTTTGACATTTTATCACTTTTCAAGTACTCTGTTCTACTGTCTTCACGCAAAGCAAAAGGGCTTCAAAAAGAGCAAAACATAATCCAGATACCTGTTATGACAACAGCTGGATAGGTACATGCAGATTTTTTTGTTTCCCTTCTTATTGCCACTATTTACACACAGTTCTCTATATACCTATTTCTGATTTCACTTAAGAGTACCAAAGGAGCAAATGCAGGTACAAGTGCTGAGATTATGAATGTCTTTAGAAACAATTCTGTTTACATGCCACCAGTAGTCCCCTTTGCTGAAAAATTCTTGACACTGACACAGCATTTTTAGAGCAAATCAGAGGAATTCACAGGAATTACCATCCTTCTTGTCCTGTGCAAATGCATAGCATACAAATCTCACATAGATTTGAAACCTGGGATTTCTGTCAGCAGGTTTTATGAACTACTTTTTGTCTTCCTTGTCTTTTTTACCATTACAAAGATACTTTATATGCAATCCTTCAGCAAACAACATCCTATCTTAAACTACAGCCATGCTCCATGTTTAAAGTACTTTTAAAAACTTTAATCAATAGTTGGTAATGAGAAATGTAACTATAATTTATCTTCACATAGTTCAGAATGATGGAGAAAAAGGTACCAACTCAAATAAATTAGAGACTGCAAAGTGTTTTGGTGTCTGATAGAATGGCCTCAACTCTGGTCAACTAAACTTATTGGGTGATAATTCTTTTAAACTGTTTAGTGTTTATTTGGTTTAGAGATATTATATTTAAACTAGACCCACAAATGGATATGTTGCTAAAGAGCTAAATTTAAAATAAAAAGTCAGCTTAAAGAGCCTTGAGTTATACTACTCATTGGTCCTAGGTCTCTTTTTCAAGAGAGGAGTGAAGTTAATTGCATTAAGCAAGCAGCTGAACCAGCACACTGATCAGGAATGTGCCCAACCCATTAAACAGGAAACACTGAGGACCTAAGACTGATTAGTTCAAATCTATTTAGGACTCAAACATTTCTTTGAAGAACTGCATGACTCTTCACTACAGCTGGGTTCCAGACACCACTATGACTATGCTATAGCACTCCTTAGGGAGCTTAATCCTGCAGGATAGCTTAGTTGACCGCCCTTCTAAAGATAGGCAGGCAGTCAAGTGTTTTGGCTTCAGGTACCAAGTGCACAAAGTATTAGCACTCAGAGGGTCTGTCAGGGGGAAGCACTTGTTCTGCAACAGAACTTCAAGCTCTTCCAGAGGCTTTGAGAGTTCATATCCGTGCTTCAGGTTTAGGGCTGGATACAACTCCAGCTGTAAGCAACCCAGCACACCACAAGATTTTTATGCTTCCATTTCAGTTACCCAACTTCTTACATAAATAAGCCCCAAAGGCCTTCACTTGAGGGATACAGGAAAAAAACCCCAAAAGCTGGATTTAAACACAGACATACACTGAAAGCAGAAAGTCATTCTACACAATTCTCATCTCACCTGTAATGAAGCAGCAGTGACTTCACGGCCGACCACAGGCAATTTTCCGCTGATGGAAGCTACTACAGGATAGCTTCTGCAGTGTGCAGGAAGCGCACACACAGATAATGAAAGTAACATCTTTACACACAAATATATAGGAGCTTTATTATTACCAGCTAAATACAATGCCACTGTCCAATTTAGCAACATGACTCTTTCAAGAAGGTCTGAATTCAGCCTTTATATATTAGGAATGACACTCATTCCAACCTGATCTCACTCATCTGAAATTATGCATTTTGCTTAAGGTAATTACTTAGGCTGCTTTCACAATAGTAATACAAACAGTACACAATGATATTACAAGTCTTAAGTTGGAAGAGCCTTACTCTTTGAGAAAAAAAATTCTTGAGATAACCAGTTTCCCCCTTCCCACACGTGCAACTCCCTTAAATGAGAAGAGTCTTGAAGTGCAACAATCAGTGCTTATAATTTCTAGGAAGAACAGTGAATAAAAGTTAAATTAATATTACCTACTAAGTATATCCATTTAACATTCCATTTCCTGAAAGAAAATAACCAAAAAGCTCTAAGGAAGTCAACAAACTGTAAACAGTGACAAAGGACAGGACGTCACGGAATTAAGTTAAAAGTGAACATAGCCACCTCTGCCTGCTGAATCATTATTAAAAATCATCTCTCTCAACACTGCATGAAGCCAAGATCTTATTTTCCCTTAATTTTCTGAAGAGGGGAAAAAATGACAACAGAAATAAGGATGTTACTTATTCTGAAAACCCAGTTTCACTGGGTATTAAAGGATCTTCTTTTTGCAGTATTTTTTTGGTCAACATTTGCTCATTCCTTCTGGCATAAGCAACAGCACTGACAGAGAAGAGCACTTTCACATATCCTGTAAAGAAAACCAGACTCAGCTACTTGCAACAATCAGAATTCTTAGTACCAAAGTCTTGTATCATAGCAACTCTGGAGTTCCTCCTGTTAAGGGACTTCTAATGTTTGTGTAGGTTCAATAAGTCTCTATATCTACGTAAATTAACATTTTTCAAACACGTCATAGGTTTTCCCCTACAGAATTTTCTGGAAAGTCTTTTCTTTTTTTCTGGATAAATTTTTGGGTTTGGAGCCAATTCTCTTTCATCACAGCAGTTGAGATGCATTTGTCTCAGCCTGTGTTTTCCTCCAGCTATAACACACTTTGAACTGATTTTAATTCTGTTTGCCAGATCACCAATCTGGTTTTCCAACATTTTTCTGCATGAGATGATAATTCATTTTTGGGTCAATGTAACATTTAAAATAGTGTCCATAAAAGCACAAGCAGCCTTTGTCTGTCACGCAGACATTCAGTTGGTGAACTCAGAACCATAAGATATTTCAGAGTCCAAAGAGAAAAACACCGTGCCTCTTCTTTTTTTTTTTTTTTTTTTTTGGGGGGGGGGTGAGCGGGTGGGTGCTGATTTACTGGCCTCCTCAATTGTGAGCCCTTTATGGATACACAAACAATCACAAAGACAGCTTACAAAGGGTATAGTTAAAATACTTACAGCTACAGTACACTGAGTGAAACTGTTCATATTTATACAGAGCTATTCTGTGTCCAAGGTTTTCAAATAAATCCATAGACTTCTATAACTGCTAAATAAACAACATCCATTTGTTGTTGTCATGCCATTCCATAGCAGGATGAGTAATGTTTTTAAATGGGAGAGAGGAAAATGATACTTCACTAAAATTGTTCAGGTTTTGTCCTCAAAACAGTCACAGTGCTGTTTGACCCTGATGCTGACAGCACCAAAACTTTTTCTTAAACTTCTTAAAACATCCCTGAAAAATTTCTCCTGCCTCCTGAACAGGAGGAAAGGCTTTGAATACATATGCAAATATTTTGCATTTGAGATCACACAACAAAAAAAGTCCTGAACATTATACACTTACCCCATTCCCTTGTGTTTAATTATGTACAACTCTAGTAGCAAGACATGAATGTCAGTTCCTATGAGTGATTGAATTTGACTCTACATTCTCTTCAAATATACTATGTTGTGATTTTTCAGTTGTTTCTTCTTGATAGTCTTCTAACTGTTCATTCTCTTCTGACCTTATTTTGCTGGAGACACCTTGATGAAAGCACAACCTTAACATTCTCCCTTATCTCCAAATTTCCCAAAACTTTGTTAGGAAAGTTACCACTGTTTAATATCCATAAATACATTGATAGGCAAAAGTTATAAGGATCATGATGCTCTAGTTAATACAGTGAGAGAATCATTTTGCTGCCTATGCAAAGTGGTTCCACAAACATCCAAAAGGGTGGATAGAATGTACGACACAGTGTAGACCTGAGTGAGTTTTTCCTCTAAAGTCCACCCTGAATTCAAGTACAAGGTCAAATCATACAGATGCATTTATGGAACACACATCTTATCTCTGTGTGCACATGTTATACAGCTGTTTATCCACACTTCCTGGTGAGAAAACACTACTATTATGAGTAAAGTGTCACTTAGTGACATCAGAATGGTGTAAGTCCACAAAAATATCTAAATTGGAGTTTCAAAGCAACACCTGGTTTTGCTCAAATCAACCTTTAAAGTCATCAGTGAAACCAGCATGTGTAAACTATGAATGAGCTTAAAGAAGAGCTCTTCTCTAAGTTATCAATCCATTATACTTCCAGTAGCAGGACAGCTACTATTGCCCCAAATTTGTAACAGTATTCTGCACATCACAACTCTAAGTGCTGAGACATTTTCTTCTATGTTAATCTTACTTCAGGTACCTAAACATACGTAAAATTATGTTGTAAATATGAGGCAATATAACATGTTTGTAGTTACAAGAATGACACAACTGTCGTATTGTTTCAGTTGCATCTTTACACGAGAATTTAAGTCTTGTCCTCAGAACCATGGGCAGATCCTAAGAGTCCAATAACCATACAGGCACACTTGTCCAACTTCTAGCCACAACATACACAACTAAGTCACAATAAGGTGCTGCAAGTCTAATTACACTAAATATTATGTAACCTGTACTACTTAAATTCAAGACATCTCATTTGCTGCCTAAAATGGAGACAAGTCTCCTTAATGCATTTTGCAGGGAATTTCAGTGAAGACCAAAAAAACCCCATCTACTTAAAGGAAAGGAAAAAAGTTTTCCACAGTATTTAATTTTATAATCTTAATGCACAACTTCAATTGCAAAATTCACAAACTTGTCCTATTGTCTTCCTGAACAGCAAGATTAGTCTCATTTTTCTTCTTACCCTCCCTACTTCCTTGGGATAACTTTATTGTATAAATACATGCTTTAATTGCTTCCCACAATAACATTCCAGTTGCGGGTAAAGTACTTCATAGCTAGAATTCAGATTTTTCTTCCTTTTTTTAGTGAATCCTGTGGTCATCTCAAGCATTAATTAATATACAGTCGATCCTCTCTAGTTCATGGTTCCCCATTAGCGGATTCATATCTTCATGGTATGATTTTTCCACGACTGGGGAGGTCTGTTTCATGGGACATTTGTGACTGCACAAACTGAGACTCATGAATATTCAAAGCAGACAGTCACAAATAGTCAAATTAACCTCGCACGCCGTGCCACATGGACCGCTGGCACACTGCTCCACCCATACCACGCCCACCCCATTCTGCTCGGAGCAGAAGGCTGGAGAAGGTCCGACCACCCCACTCTGCTTGGAGCGAGGAGGTTGCAGCAGTTCCACCCACCCCACTCCACTTGGAACACGGAAGCTGTTGCAGGTCCGCCGGCGCTGTGCCTGCCCCGTTCTGCTTGGAGCGAAGAGGCTGCGGTCTGCCTGCATCCCCCCTGGGGACGATACAGTTATGAAAAATTTACACATTCTCAGGGTAGACATGATGTCCAAGACTTTCTTGAGGTAGACGTGGTGTCCGAGACCAGACATCACATCTACCCGCTTGGAAAGACAACAGGATAGAATCAGCTTTCATTCATCCCACATGGGGTGGGGTGAGGGGGCAGTACCAGCAGATGCTGCTCACTCAGGGCTCACTTGCTTATAACAGTGTTACAAATACAGTAATACCTCACTCTTTGCTTGGAAGGAGTCTTGTCAGGGTCCAGCAAACTGTCAAATTCACAAACATGTGCAGGCCATTAATATGCATAGAGGCCACACCCATCGCTCCACCCCAAGCCACTCCAGAGCATGGGGGATCCTTTTCCACTCCTCCCCACAGGCTCTCCCAGCACAGGGGAGCAAAGGGAAGCATTTCTGAGCCCTCTCTACTTGGGGAGACCCACCAAAGAATCCCCTGGCTTCTCTTCAGCCAAGCTGCTGCTTAACGAAGACACCATGAGGAGCCCTCCTCCTCTGCTAGCTGTTTTCTCCTGCTAGCTGCTGCAGCTCGGAGCTGAGGGGGTGGGGGGCAGGCTGTAGCTACATACATATGAATTGCTACTTCACGAATGCCACTCACTTATTGCTGTGTCTTTCCAGAATTGACCCCCGCAATATTTGAGGGATTACTGTAGAATTTTACAGTTGAGACTTCTTTGCTGTGGTCATTGCTACTGTTAGAGAATTTTTAACTCTGAGGTGCCAAATATTCAAGCAGATTATAGGTCAAGTGTGACAGTATGTACTTTTAAGCAAGTAATGCATCCCTTCAGAATTACTCAGCTTATGGTGAGTTTATATAAGATATATATTGGCTTATAATACTTATATTTGGCTGGTCTTACCTACATGCTAAGGTATTTCTGATATTTGCATTCCAACTGTTGAGATCCACACGATGTCATTATTTTCCGTTTTTATTTGCTGATCATATTGATTCCACTGCAAGCTTATTTTTATCACTACATATTCAGTCTTCCTATTGGTGCAAAACCATGTTTAAATTTTCTCTGCAGCTGTCAGCCTATTTAATATGAGCTATTTTCATTTGTTTGAGAAGGCTCTGAATTTCAAAGCCCTACCCTAAGTATTTTTGAATTTAACACATAAATATCTAAAGATTAATTTACAGTATCTTAAATATAAGTGTACTGATTAAATAGAATTGGATCAATGCTGTATAGTGTAATATCTTTAACAGTTTATTTACAAGCATACAAACATAATAGTATTTCAGTTCTAAAAACAAGCACTTGAAAACTATACAATACCATACTTATGCACCCTGATTTTTCTCTCTCTGTGCTGAAGGTAGTATGAGCCCTTGAAAAAAACAATATAGAGTCATGTAAATTAAACTGCATTACAATACAAGGCATAAGGAGACAGAATTAATTATGGCATAAAACTGTGACCATCCTGAAAATTTGGATGAGTAAGCAAACTCAAAACAATGTTTAAGATTTTTAATATCATTTCCAGGGTGTGTTTTCGGTTTGTTTTTTTAAAAACAAAACTTCTTAAAAAACACCACGAACTATTTTAACAGCCTGATCTATTTGGCACAATGAACGAGAATTATAAAATTTAGCACTAAGAAATCAAAATTTTTGCAAGCTTTATGACTCCTTACACTAGCTAGTCTTAGGAGACGGTTTGTATCCCACAGGACAAGCATTCAAAATGCTTGACAGTAAAAATGGCTAGTGGCAGGTAACTCAATTTCACATCCCAAAGTAACTTTAAATACTATTATTGCAACACAAACAGCTTACTGAATTTTCAAGCTTTTTTTAAGTAAAATATAGCTTTACAGTAAAATCTAGCTTAAGAGACTATTTGCTGTCATTAATAAGCCTACTATACTGCATGTTCTGAGTGTTACCAAAGAAGTGAAACTACTCTTAAGAACACCAGAGGAAGAACCTTAATTAAATTTTAACTGCAAAACATTTAGTGGGGATAATCTTCAACATTTTTTACCCTAGTATCTCCAAAAGCTGATCTGACAACACTATTATAAGGCATTCAATCATCGCTGACTTTCTATGAATCAGAAGATGCTCAAAAGCACCTACTAGGCTTGGCAATTTTTTTCCAAGCCTACCAGTACCCCACATCTCATTTGCCTCTGCCAGGACAGATGTCTTGCTAAAAGTAACTGGAGAGTAACACTTTTTCCAGTTTCAAGACTATTTCATGTCACTGGATTTAAATGACCTATAGAAACTCAGAAAAATCAACACCAATTGCACTTAGAGCTGGAAAAAGAAATTTATTCTATGGCATACATCTTTCCCTGATGTCAATCTCTTTCACAGGTTAAATATATAAAGTAAAATGCACAGAAATGTTCAAAAAGAAATAACAGAATGACTTGCCTTGCCCTCCTTGTTAATTGATAACTATGAACTCTTGGGCAATACCACCAAGTATTATCTGGTTAATATTTTTTTCTGTCCTCTGAAAAAAATTATTGAATGATAACAAGTCATTAAAGAAATGTCATGAAGCATTCAGTACTAACTTTCTGGGGTTTGCTTTTTTAGTAAAACTATAATGTTTCCCCCCTACTTCCTTTTCAAGTATCTCCACATTAAGAAGCTCTGCCATTGAACAAGATTATAGATTTAAGAGCAGTGACAAAACACTATGAGATCAGCCACTCCCATAAATTAACTAGACAATCCATGTCAACCTTGACATAAAAATTCAGTAATTCACAGAGCTCATTTCTCTGTTCAAGACAGGACTAGGAACTGCCTATTGGTGATTATCACAGAATACGTGACATGAAGATTCACATCCTAATCTTATTTCACCTTAACAATTCAAACATCCGTAACACTCAAATACTGACAGTTGAATTTTAACACTCAATTTTAAAGAAAACAAGTAATCTTCTCTTCCTAAGAGTTCATTTCAGCACTTCTAGAAACTAGAAGCCACCCTAAATAGATATAGCTGGCCAAGTCCCTGGTCTCCTGTTCAGGCAAGGAATATACAATCTTAAAATCTAATAACACGCAGCTCTGTAGTAACAGATATCTAAACTGATTCATCAGAAGTTGCCATCACTGACTCACACCTCACAGATATAGAAATGGAATCAAAACAGGTAATGTGACCTTTTTTTAAGCCACCGAAGAGCCCAGTATCAGACATTTCAAGGCCATCAAAACAGCCTTATACTTTGTCCGGCATTTTACCTCTAAAGCAACACTTAAGTCATGGTAGACCTTATCAGGCCATAAAATCTGTTTTAACTACCTGCCCTCTGGCTGCTTTAGAAATCATACGGTTTTCGAGAGTAGAATGGTTTACTGATGCAGTGCTCACTGAGGGGCTTCTTAGAATTTGATAAAAAATGAACTCGCCAAGCCACTCTCCATAATTTACCAACAGTCCTGGCTTACTGGGGTTGTGCCACAAGACTGGAAATTGGCCAATGTGACACCCATCCACAAGAAGGGTAGGAAAGATGATCCTAACAACTACAGACCAGTCAGCCTGACCTCAGTCCCATGCAAAGTCATGGAACAGATGGTCTTATGTCCCATTACACAGCAACTGCAGAACAACCACGACATTGGATCTAGTCAGCATGGATTTCGGAAAGGCAGGTCCTGCCTGACTAACTTGAACTCCTTTTATGATCCAGTGACTCGACTGGTTGATGACAAAAAGGCTGTGGATGTTGTGTACTTGGACCTTAGCAAAGCCTTTGACACGGTTTCCCACAATAAGCTTCAGGAGAAACTTGTAAAGCACGGGCTGGAAAGGAACATTTT
>WEKX01018400.1:78736-121178 GCA_013390025.1 Pitta sordida | reverse complement strand
GAGGAGCTTAGTGACATGGTCTAGCTGGGGGGTGTAGGGCTGGATGATCCTGGGTCCCTTCCGGCTCGGAGTGGCCTGCTAGACTGTGAGGGATCTAGGTTGGTGTTACGCTCTGGGATGTGCTCTCGGTCTCTGTACGGGTGTTAGATGGTGAGTTGGACTAGATGATCCTTGTGGGTCCCTTCCAACTCATAATATTCTGTGATTCTGTGAAAATACTGTCTTCAGCTCCTAGTTTTCCTTCTCCTTGTCATGTCCCTCAGAATACTGTAATTAACAGTGGGGTTCAAATAAGCCAGAAGAGCTAGAACACTGGCTCCTTTGTCTTACAGCTGGATGGAATTATCTCCTTATTCTACTATAGAAGAAAAAAAAAATCTCACAGAACGCATTAATTTAGCAGCCTCTTGGTAGTTGCAAGTAACACTGAGTGTATCTAAGGTAGAAACACCCAAACAGCCTGAAAAATGGGGGCAAAATATAACCATTTGTTTTCTGTCCAGAATCCAACCAAGAACAGTCACTGCAAATACTGGAGAACTATACACTTTGAGTAGCAGCAGCCAGAAGTGAGGGACACAACCCAATCCCAGTGGCCACTAATATCTTTTTTGAAAGAAAATTACTGGTGATTGGAAGAAAAGTAATATCGTCTTAACTGTAAAAAAGATAACTGGTTCACGTTGACTATGTGATTAAATATCTTTCTGAAGTTTCTAAGAAAGGGAGGTAGCTCTTTGTAAAAAGCATACTTCACCACTCTGAAAGTTACTCAAAAGACCTCCAGGTTCCCCACTGTAATTCTCATTAAAGTCAATACAGTAGTACCTCACCCTTCGCGAGGAAGGGGTCTTGTCTGGGTCTTGTGAAATGTCTAATTCGCAAACATACGTGGGCCATTAATATGCACACAGGCCATGCCCATCTCTCCACCCCCAGCCAACCAGGGTTGTTGTCCGCTCCTCCGCACAGACTCTCTCAGCACAGGGGAGCAAAGGGAAGTGTTTCCAAGCCCTCTCTTCCTGGGGAGACCCCCCAGAGAATCCCTGGGCTTCTCTTCAGCCATGCTGCTTCTTCCACAGCTGCCACCAGGCTGCTGCCACTGCTCATGCTTGCACTGCCTCTGCAGTGGGGAAGGGGTGTCCCTGGGCTCTGGTCAGTGCTCTTGGAGCCTGGGAAACCTTAACTTGTGGGCACGTCCTGCTGCTGCCCCAACCCAGCACACAGCACTTGCCCCACCACCACCACAGCCAGCCCAGCTCCACTTTCATGCGGCACTTTTCCTGGGGCTATGTTGTCACCAAGTGTGCCAGGCGCACACTGCCTTCCCCACCTGTAGCCATGGAAAATGTAGCATGCATCTGGTGGGTGTCAGTCCTCTGGCTGGGCTTAGAGTAACAGGGGATGGCATCACTTGTGGCAGTGCTGCACTGGGTCTCAGTGGCCACCGGAGGCATAACATGGCATGAGCCTTCCACTGTAGGGACTGGGCATCGAGACACACAGGAGTGGAGCAGGTACCAGGGCACGGTGCTGCAGGACCATAAACACCATGGGAGCGAGAGGCACCACACACCCTCCCCGCGGGGCCGGCCCAGTCCCACCCCACAGGGAGCATCAGCACTGCCCCTCAGCGAAGCAGAGGCACTGCACATGCCTTGGCCGGGAAGCTCCACAAATCACTGAGGCAGATTTGCAAGAAAAATTTCTGGCAAACCAGCGAGGTCGCAATGGAGGGGTTGCAATGCAGTGAGGTATTACTGTATTCTAATTTACCATCCATGAATTTACACATGAGGAAAAAGAAGCAGGAAGCTGTATTTAAGTATAAATGGACAGACCATAAAGATGTGCAATGCAGAAATGCAAAGATACACTAATAAATTCTACTAAAAAATTTAGAAGAAAAGGTTCTGCCCTAAAACCTCAGCAGAACATAATTGTCTGTGCTATAGCAGAGGCAATCTGTTGGGAGACTGTGAGTATCTTAAGGTCTTAAGTGTTAATCAGTTCATTATTTAACTGCAGGAACTTTTCTTCAAATCAAGCCAGCAGACGCTCTGTAATACCTAACCCATAATTCATCAAGCTCCTCATCTTCTAAGCCAAAACTTGCCCTCGAGCTCCCCACACAGTGGGGCAGGAGCCAAGGCCACAAGCTGGGCACCTACACAATCCTTTTTTTATAAATATGAAGCAGAAACTCTCATGCAGCCTCCATACTGTGCAGAAATTCATAAACACATAATAAATTAAATATAGAGAAAAATAGTCACCAATGAGACCACAATCCTAGACTCCAGCTTTCCAAAAATGGTATCCATCATACTGACACTGAATATACTCACAGTTATGCCTATTCTAGTAAAGTGTACACAAAGCACCTTTTATCTGAAGGAAAAACTATCATCTAGAAATAGCATGACAAAATTCCAACAGTGAATCCAGGAAATCTGTTTTGCTTCTCCACAAAAGGCAGAATATTGGAGCATTTGCTAATCTAAGAATTCTCATGTATATGTAATTATTTTAACCTTTCTCTGACTCGAGAAGTCTTGCTGCAGAAAATTTCAAGATCTTAAAAAACAAGGGGTGAGGGCTTTGTGGGGGGAAAGAAGGGAGCATGCTTTTTGTCATTGTACTCACATCGAAAAGGTGATGCAGGTTGATCCTGGCCCAGTCTCAGTGGTAATAAGCCCTCAGTGGACTGTTCTCCTGAAATCACTTTTTTTACTGGATAATATTTGGGTTTAATCACATATTCCTGTGTTTGGCCATGATGAAGATTCATCATGAGTGTCTGAGATGAAAGGGGTATCATCCTGTTTTGGAAAAAGATATAAAAGACAGAATGATGTAAGTATTAATAAATTAGACTTCAAAACCACTGGCAAAAAAATTGAAGGCAAATTCATCTGTACTTCAAGTTCTCAAAATACACTTTGGGAAACTTACTGGCTTCCAAGTAAGCACCTGATTTTCCATGCACTTAGCATTCTCATTGTCTTGTCCGCTCAACAAACACCTAACAAATAAACACTACAAGGATTATATCACTTCTTTTTTGACGTGGCAAGAGAAATATCATGGACAGCTCAGAAAACAGGGAGGAATAGGATAAAGCCCTGCTCAAAATCAGGAGTTGCAGCTAAATGTCGTTAACACACTGAGCAGTGGTGCATGCAAGTCTTTCTCAATTTACTGCAACTGTCATTTCACATCAAGAACCTAAATTCAGTTGACTTTCTCTCACTGTTCCCAGAAAACCTGTTCGCTTCTTCATCCTGTCCCTCTAGCCACAGAGCCGAGCACTGCTACTCTTCCCCTTTTTCAGCCTCTTTCCCATGTCATCAGAAGGTCTGTTTCCCAGAGTCACATTACTTTCCCTATCCACTTTCTTTGCCTGCACTCTTGAACATCTGACAAGTGTCCCATAACCATGTGGCCTCACTTAACAGCAAAACTACTTTCCCTTCCTGTTGAACAAAATGATTCCTCCAAGCTCACAGATTCTCTCCCTACCAAGCTCAGTTCCTCACTTGTATCGCTAGATTTCTATGACCTCAGCTTCTCACGGCATAAAGCCTTGCCAACTTTCAGTAACAGTTACCTCCTCTCTCTATCGAAAAGCCCATGGTTATTTAGCCATCATCATCAGTAGGAATAATTTCTTCACTAACAAACTGGCCTCCATTCTCCCACAGCACTACCCAGCAAAAGAAGGCAGCAGATGGGACAGCTCTTGGCCACATGCAATGAAACTGCAAGCTAGTCTGGGACCCTAGGCTGCAGAATCCCACTGTGTAGCAGGTAATGGCACACCTTCAAAAGAGCAAATCTACTAATAACATGCCTTCACATAGTTGCAGCTGTGTACATCAGACTGCAAAGACTCACAGTCCTCAATTACTTACCTAATAACAGTGGCTATTAGGACTACATTGTCCTTTCCTCAAATGAAGGCATGAAGAGCGGGCTGCTATAAGCTTCCTTCTATTTATTCTCAACTGGGTGTCTGTAATTAGTTTGGTCTTCAAAAATGAAAAACCAAGAAAGCTATGGGATTTGTAACAACCATCTCTCAGAGCCACAGTTCTCCAGGGCAAATAACTGTCCTCTAAGAATAAGCCATGAGCCCCATATCATAGATGACAGCACTTCCCCACAGCAGTGAGACTGCTGAGTTTCAGCTAGGAAGTTAGATGACTATTGCATTGTTTTCTGACATGTGGAGCCTGAGCCAGCCCCTATCTCCAAAGCAATGCCTGGTTCCTTGGTCATGTTTTTCATGATGCTTAGTAACTGCTGTAGCCAATGGATTTGTGGTTAGAACAAACAATGGGGTTTTGTCCTACACAGATGCTCTTGTTAACTTGGATCAGTTTGAGAAAAAGAGCAATCAGTAACATTCTGTGACTCTTCTGTAGAACAGAGACATAACTGCTCAGGCTCTCTCCAAGTCAATTTTTTTCTAGTACAGTACTTACACAGTTTTATCACACTCAGTAAAAGTCCTTTCTATAGACTAAGATTCGCTTCAGGGACACTGGAGGCGGGGCTCAGAATTAAACACGGTCTGCTAAGTAGTAGTATTACCAGGAAGCCCTTAGCTTGAGATAAAGCTGAAGGTGCTGCCTTCAGTATTGCTTACATATGAATTTTATTTCTTTAAAGAGTTACTGCAATCATTCCTGCACAACCTGTTTTTTTCTAACAGACTTTATTTGATGTCTAAGGATATTAATTTCTGTCCTCGGATAGAAGAGTGTCTATACTGAATGTATAAACTAAGCACTGAATGGACTATTTTCATCTATTCCTAGTCTTGGAATAGCCAAATGAATAAGTGGCAGGATAGACTAATTTCCTCAAAACACCGCTCTGCCTTCAAGGCCTCTAAGAATAGCCAGTGCCCTCTTGCTATCATAGCCCACAGAATTATATTCAAAGTAGGTCACAGACACTCTAAACCAAGCTTTTATTATTTAAAACAAAGAAATTAATGGCATATTCATTAACTCTTAGCCACTATACTTAACATTAAAAGATAAATAGGTCTTACCTATTTATCTATATTATATTGGTAATAACAACCAGCACCACAAATGACAGTATTTTATTGCTTCCCAACTTTAGCACGTTGCTTATTGCACGTGTGAACACCACACAACTCAGTGGAATCCCTGGGCATCACTAAAATACAAAATATTCAAGTACTTCTAAAGCTCCCTGTAATACTAGTTTAAAAGATGCAATCAACAGTTCCAATCTAAGTTTTGAGTAAAATGGACAAGACTACACATGAGTTTTGCATTATACACACTGATCTGGTAGACTTTAATTAGATAGTCAAAGCTGATATTAACTTAATAAACATGACAAAACCTTTCCATTCCTGAAGTGTACACTAGGCAGACAAACAAATGTCTAACTGCATCGTCAACAAATAAATAATATGATAAATACTAGTAAGATTACAAAACACTACAGAGGAAGAAAAAAACATTTGCAGCAATCATGCAAAAAAAAGATCTCTTCCTCGATAAAAGCAAACAAGGAATGTGATGTATCAGAGTAACTGTCAAGCAGAAATGAGACCAGCAACATTTGCCATGGAAAGTACTGTCTAGACTAAGACGAACCTCATTCAGGCTACGTTCTTTATTTTATTTATTGTAAGTCTGATGTCCCCATGCTTGGCTCTTAGCTAGCAACGTTTGAAAAAATATGAATTGCTAACACTATTGTTTCATGCAAGTGTAAAAATTAGTCCCTTCTTCACTATCTGCTCTCAAAGTCATAATGAAAAGTCAAAAGGGCAAGAAAACCAGCATTTTCTAAAACTATGAGATAGTAAAGAAAATATGCAGGCCAGTTCAAAAGGCATGAAAATAGAACTAAATCCCACCCCCACCCCGTAAATTATTAAAATTCAGTTGCTAGTTCAGCCTGACCTTTGCCAGCTGTTTCCTCCTTCCACTTCTCCTCTGATATATATTTTTCAAGATACATTAAAAAGTTTAGCTTCCCAGCTGATGATGAACAGATGTGATTTCTTTAAAGCCTTTAACATTATCATACCCAACATTAATCAAGCATGGCCTCTTTCACAAGGTCCTACCAGTCACAAGAGATGAAAGAGAGGAAGCATTCAGCTTTTCTTTCTTTTCACCATAGCAAAAATTCTGCACATACCTCTTTTTAATACAGTCAGCCCTCCTGCACTTCGCACCCCCCATATTGTGGCTTCAGATCTTAGTGGCGTGATTTTTTAGCGATGAAGAAGGCCCCTTTTCTCAACTGCGCACGCGCGACTTGACGCCACGGCGGAGGCGGCACGGGCAGCAGTGGTGGCTCCACTTTGCTGCTTCCCCACTCCCCTGGTCACAGCTGGGGCTCTGCCGCTTTGCCACCCTCCCAACAACGGCCATCACAGCAATCGGTACACAGCAATACAGTGCCGAAACAGTGCCGGGGATCGTCTGAGGGTGCGGGGTGAAGCTGCATATTACTGAGCTGCCATTCAACACGGAAGTAGGACTTTGCGGAGCCTGATTAAGACCGCAGGTCTGCGATACAGGAGACCCAATTGTACATACATAAAGTCCTGTCCCTGAAATACAGTACAAACCCTGAAAAACAAGCACTGAGACCTGCCTATCCTAAAATAACCAGAGATGCATTCATATTTTCTTTATAAAACTGTCTTAACTTGATATCTTTGCAGTCCATTTTTCCCCATGTGAAATTTCACAAAGGGTCATTTGGATATGACTAATTTGTTTTTAAACAATACCTTCAAGTTACTAATTTTCAGGGGGTTTTCCCCTTTAAAGTGTTAGAGTGTTATTTACAACGTAGCAAGATCTTATTTGAGCATCAGGTTAATTTGGTTTCTAAATTAGGTAATAGTACTAGACATATAATAAATCCAATAAGGATATTCAATGTATAAGATAAGAAAGGGTAAATAGGAAATCAAAATTGTTTCTAAAAGTACACACAGAACTGTGAAGCATTAAGTTTTATCCACAAGTACCAGTTTTGCCCATCTTATATATAATTCCTGTGGTAAAAGACTTGTCCAAGACATTTTTAGGCATCATCAAACTCTTAAGTGTTTGCTAACAGAGCTAGCCCTGTATTTGTGAACTCAACTGAATTGTTTATCCGTTAGAATCCTTTTGCCAGCATAGGCTGAACTAAAGCTCTGTGAAACAACACTGTTTGAAAACTTAGACCAAGACTCCATAGATATATTCCATCTTTCACACACAACACAAACTGAATCAGATTATGAGCATTCTTTCAGGTTTCTAAAGACATACACTGAATTTTCCGGAATCACAAGCAATTATTTCCTAGACGTTGAAAAGCAGAAAGAGGTCTTAAGGCAAAACAAGTGTATCTGTTGGTTACATTCATATACAGGGCAAAAATACAGATGCTTAGTTGTACAGGCTGAAGAAAGCTACAATTTTTGCAAATTATGCAACAGTAGGCAAGTATTCCTCACATAATAGAGCATTCAAAGGCCAAATTTTAAGAATATTCCTTCTGTAATTAAACTATAAATGGCAATTCTATTGGTGAAAAAACCAAGGCAAGCTTGCCTACTAAATCTTTCATTAGCATGAATACAGAAAGTCTGTTCCACTCCACTCCCAAAGTGCCATCAAGACACAAGTGATGGAAATTCCAAAAAATCTTCTTAGAGTATTAAATCTTAAGTATCCTCAAAGTAAACAAGCACTAAAGGAAACAGTATACATAAAGACTAGAAAAATCTGATACGAGACAACAATGAACAAAACCAGCCATGAGTCTGTAAGTCTCACAGTAATACCAATTCACAAATTTCCCATCTCACCATGCACCAAATGAACAACTACTTAGAAATTATTCATTCTCATGCATACTTTCACCAACACTTAAGCAGTGAAGCTCTTCACAAACCCAGATTAATTAATTTGACATCTAGATTATTTCATACAGATTCTCAGCCATACACACATCTTCAATTTGCAGACATATCTTCAAGGAGGTGAAGACATTAAAAACTCCACAACAAAAAACCTAGGTGTGTGGCTGACTGGTTCAAGTTCCCCTGTTTTTATTGATTTATTGTTTGTTTTGGGGTTGTTTTCCCAGATGCTACATTTGACAATACTACCGTCAGATAAGATACTTTGTCAGTATCAAACTCCTTAATTCAGGTTTTAGAAGAGTGGATACTTATGTCACAAGTATTTGCCATAAAAAATTGACCTTCAGACACTCATGTTGCAGCATTGAGTCAAATGAAATTCACTAATTGGTAGCAAACTTACTTAAGCAGAGCACTGAGCCAGTTCAATACATAATCTTCCATAAATTCATGTATGTTATTACCTTCTCTGTTTTACATTAAATTTTCTACAGAAAAAATGCTTTTATTTTCATAGTACTAATGGCACATTACACTGAAACTGTAACAAAAAATTACAGAGATAAAGACATATTAATTAGTGATAATTTCTAATCTGTCCACCCGTGAGATAGACTTTGGTACCAGAAAAGCATTCTGAAATGACAACTGAAAATAGAAACACAATGGATGTTACACGATAAAGGCAAACAACAACAGCTGCTGCAAAGCAAAACCATGCAGCACTAATCTACTCAAATTCTTGAGTATGTTAAACAAAATAGAAGACAAAGAGCCCAGTAGGTTGATACAATTTATATGAAAATTAAAAAACACTTTGAAGACTTATCTACTAAGAGGCTAATAGGAAATCCTAAATTATAAAACTGTGGCAAGCTTAAAATGGGCAAATATATGGAACAGAACAGAAATACTTAATCTTCTGGGACATATATTAATTATATATCCTTTTGAAGTGTATAAACACATACATGGTCTGGTAATACATCACTTCAGTTAATTAACTTAAAAGTATACACAATTTTCTACAGTAGTTCAGAAAAACCTCAGTTCTGATTTAGCCTTCCAGACTAGCAAGTATATATTTACAGAAGATAAATTCAATCTGAGAATGCACTTACGTCCTTGCCTGTATCACGCAGCAAACTGTCATTTAGAAAAGTTAAAATGCCAGCAAAGAAATTTTGGCCTACCCTTTATATTCTGACAGGTTAACTCATGATTATGAAAACAAATGCAACCAGCAAGTAACTACCCCATCACCTTTTTGCAGAGAGGCAGATGGATTAAAACAAGTGTTTTGTCACTATAGCTTGCCATGACAGAGGCACATCTTTTCTCCCTGGCCATTGGAGATAGAACAAGAGGTCACAGTCTTAAGCTCCAGCAAGGGAGGTTTAGAGTTGACATTTGGAAGAAGTTTTTTCACTGAAAGAGTGATCCAGCATTGGAATGCGTTGCCCACAGAGGTGGTTGAATTGCTGTCCCTGGAGGTGTTTAAGGTGTTTTAGGGTAGACTGGATGAGGTGCTGAGGGTCATGATATAAATGTATAGATGTTAGGATTTAGATGGTTTATAGGTTGAATTAGATGATCTTCAAGGTCTTTTCCAACCTTATCAATACTATGATACTACTATGATACTATGATATGTCTAGAAAATATTTTTAAAATATTATTTTGGTGGTATTAACAGAGCTTCTCAGGAGGATTCAGATATAAGGAATATATCATAGGATTTACAACCTGTTTGTAAATTAGACTTATGTACAAGTAGGAAAAGATAAGAAAAACCATGACAATTAATACAGTGAATCCCTGTTACTCGCGGGGGTCTGGTCCGCCTCATGCGAGTCATGAAATCCGCAAAGATAGCGAACCCACTACATAGTCGAGTACGCCACACCGGTAGCCACACCCCCTCCCCTAATAAGGTGTGGAGGAGTGTGCGTCCTGGGAGTGGGGCTTGTTTTAGATATCTGGCTGTGCTCCACCGAGCTGGATGAACACCGGGCCAGGGGTGGGGGGTGATCGCTGAGGACAGTACCAGCGTGGGGTGGAGGGGCGAACGGCGGAGCAAGCGGCGGCGCGGGAGTGATGGGGACGGGATCGGGGCGGGAGGGCGAGTGGCAGTGTGGCGCGGGAGCGACGGGGATGGGGCAGCAGGGTGAGCAGCAGCACGGTAGCAACGGGATCGGGGTGGGGGGGCGAGCGATGGCGCGGTGCAGGAGCGACGGGTATGGGATCAGGGCAAGGGGGAGCGGGGACGGGCCTGGCTGGTCTCATACCTCATGGAAAAATCACCCACAAATACTGAAGCTCGTAAATAGCGGGCCGCGAATACGTGGGGGCTCACTGTAATAGCTAAACAGGAAGAGAGGAAGACTCTTGAGTACCTGGACTGTAGATGAAATGAAGCACCAATGAACATGACAAGGTGCACCAAGAGTAACCAGAACTTGTCATACACATAACTGATGCCCGGGCTGACTGCAGCCAACCAAGAAAAAGACCCTAGCATCAGGCCCATGAAAGTTTCCAGTGCACAAAATTGGATTAAAAGATAAAACTCAAAGCATTACTGAGTTCAAAGAGATGAGGGAAAATAACAAGGAAGACTTTTAAAGGCACTGATATTCACAATGCTAATGTCCATGAAGTGCCCAGGCAGAGGAAAGCCAGGCTCTGGTTCCAGAGGAAATTCCTTAGGGAAGGTATGACAGAAAGGTACAAAATAACCCTTCATTCAAAATTAACTGCAACTAATTATAGACTAAGAGATACTTTTTCCACATACTGAACAATAAGAACTAGGACAAGACATAATCAATCATTATTGCTTTCAAGAATGCAAACATACAGGGATGACAAGCATATCTCAAATTCATTATGAGACCATAGAAAAATCTCAAAAATCCCTACGTTTAAGGATATCAGTTTCCTAACATAACGGAAAATGTAAACAGACCTTGCTTTTCTCCTCCTATGGAAGTGCCAGGTGTGCATGTCAGAGCACTTCATCCCCCTGTAATACATACCGATTTCTTACATAAGCAACTACTAGCAGATGTATTATGATATTGACTTTGCCAAAGTATATACACAAAAAGTGCTGTGTGCTCCTATGATCTCTCCATGTTTGAATGGGCAGGTGGTTACTGCACATAAAGAATCTTAACCACATTTACTGAAGGCTTTCTGCATTTACTTGACAAGAAGCATAACATGCATAGTACTTTATGATAAGCAAGCCTTGAAAATTTAAAGATTAAATCCACACTCAATCTTCATTACGTGTATTTACCAGTGGAAACTCTTTCTAGTATACAAAATCAGCACTGAGAAGCTCTGACAGAGTGTACTGGCTACAGGATACACTCCCTGAAATACCCCAGGGACTGCTCGTAAACTCCACCACAAAGTTTAGCAACCCTAAAGATGGAGAGTCAAAAACCCCAAAAAAACCCACCAAACCAAAGCCTACCCAAGTTCTCCACAGCAGTTACCTAAATTCAAGCGATGAAACAATGGCATGCTTACTGCCACATCTAGCAAGTCTGGAAATTATGCAAGGCAAGAACAGAAGTACATGTTGTGCTGTACCACTCAGGGTGAAAGAGTGGTGAAAAGTTTTGAATGTAGAAATAGTATTTGTATTAGGCCAAGAACACTTTCAACATCTAAGTTTTTAAATGTATAATTACTTGCTTAGCTAAACTAGATAAACAACTCTTATGATCTATTTTTTCATACCACAAAATTGAGCAATAAAGACTATCCTTTGTTTTAAGTCAGCACCAAAATGGAATGCTTCCATTTGTGGGATGAATCAGGGAAAGGAGGAGGACAACAGCAAGTAGTTACACTTACCAGGAGCCTAACTTTGGGACTCAGAAACTTCCAAAGCTTTGTGACCTACATGCACAAATAGTTTGAACATAGCATTGCACAAAAAAAGTTCTCTAATTACGATAGTAAACTCATGAAGGATCAGACGATAGCAATTTAAAAAAAATTGTTAGTGAATTTAAGTTATTGAAATTCAGCCAGATAACTACTTGTTCTTTAAAAACACATACATGTTATGCATTGTTACTATGTGTTCATGATCACATTTTCAGAAAAATAACGATCAGGGAAATCATGTGTTTGTGTCTACATGGTATGTCACAAAAAAGATAAACAGAACGTAGCTCTAACCCTTTGCATGTCAGTACAAGATCCCTGATGTAAAAAGGTTGCTTCAGCAGAGCTTAAGAACAGACTAAAGGTAACAGAGCTAATAAAGCATATATTCACTGTCATGACCTGGGGAAATCCTCTGCAGAGAAAACCTTGACAAAGAATGCTGACAACAGATTAACAAAAATCAACATGCTTCATTTCTACTCCTATTAGAGATACCATGAAAAAAAATTAAACTCCACCACAGCACTATTCATCAGCTTGTTTAAATGGAAACCAAATATGGTAAAATTTACCTACAGGATTACTCACTTTAAGGCTTAACAGGAGCAGCGCTTTAGGAGTGCCTCTATTGGCTTAGTGTCTTAGAATCAGGAGAGGTACAATATACAGTCGGCCCTCTTGCACTTCGCGCCCCCCATATTGCGGCTTCAGACCTTAGCGGCATGCTTCTTTAACAATGTGGGAGACCCAGTTCGCAACTGTGCATGCGCAACCTGCCACCATGGTGGTGGCCAGGGCAGTGTCCCGGGCAGCGGTGGGGGCTCGGGCAGCAGCGGTGACAGCCGCGGGGGGGCCACGGGCGGCGGCACGGCCGCCTTTCAACGCAGAAGTCGGGCTGCACGGGTCCGAACTAAGACCGCGGGTGCGCAAAATATGAGAGACTCGACCGTATACCTTTTAAGTTCAGATATTAAAAGAAGAAGAAAAAAGTTTAGTACATTGACAGTAACTCTTGGCATATATAGAAGACTACAACATGACACACAGGAAGCAAATGTTTTTAAACAGTATGCAAGGAAGCTAGATTTAAAAATAAGATGTCTTTTCCTTATTTACTTGCTTAATTTAATCCCACTACGAAGACTGGTCGCTTGAAAACTGTGTTAAAATAATCTTTCAGAAAGTGACTCTAGATAATATAAAGGCAATAATATTTTTATCTGAAAAAGGTTCATGATTTTCAGCAAAAATTACAGGGTTAAAGGTGAGCCTAGATTTCAACTCAAAAGTGACTCACTGCTAATGAGCCCAATGAATGCTATAATTATAATTAATATCGTAGTGATGCGTGAAACCATAAAATGATGGGTTTATTTCTAAAATGATTAGGTAAAAAGTAAGCTTTTCTAGTGCACTGAGGTCAAAGAATAAAGCTCAGCTGCATGAAATTGTCAATTTTACTTCTGCTCTTGCTCTACCGAACAATACAATTCACTTCAGAGACAGAAGTTAGCATAGAATAGGCGCTCATTTTCTTTACACCACTTCTGTATTTGTAAAATAAAGATCTACATCATCATCTAATAGGATATTTCAAAGTGTTCCACAAGAAAAGGTTGGTATGCTGCTCGGTACATACACAAAAAGAATACTCAGAGTTAAACTGTTTTTAATACAATCTGTTTTCCTAGATACTAGCACAAAATTCTTGATTCCACTGAAATCACAGGTTCACAGGTTATTCTGAGTTGGAAGGGACCCACAAGGATCATCTAATCCAACTCCCAAGCGAACACCCACCCAGGGATTGAACCCACAACCCTGGAGCCACAAGCACCACGTTCCATCCACCCGAGCCTTGCTGGCCTTGATTTCATCCCAGGACTTTGTCACTTGTCAAACACAGCTTTGCACCTTTGGACTTTAAATCCAAAGATGCTACAGTCAGTGGTCTTTACCCTGCCTTGGAATGCCAAAATACAGATTCCTCGTGGTCCCTAACTCTAGTTCCTGAAACCCACATTTGCCACCCTGGAAGGCAGTGAAATGCAAACAAATTTAAAGAACACTGTATCCCTGATTTCAGCCCATGATCAACACAGGGATAAAGTATGTGAAAGCAATTTAATTCCTTATTATAAAATTAAGTCCAACTACACTTCAAATGCAGCTTGCAAGACAGCAGCTATGAAGAATTTCTGACATACGACTGAACCAACTATGTCTGGAACAACTTGGATCTCCTATTCCAAACCACTTTGCCTACTTAAAAAAAAATAAAAATACTGTGACCAAAAGCGCAGACTGCATTCCAGAGGTCTAGGAATAGCTTGTTTTCCTATTTGCAGTTGGTAAATTTGAAGTCTGTGAGGCATTCCTCTGGTTTTTAAGGATGTCTCAGATTTCTCCTCAAAAATTCACTTTGCTTCTTCTTCTCCATGTAAAATTTTGCTTTCCCTAGAACTACAAGCTATGTTATATGAAATATTTTTGGAGTTAATTTTGAGAAAATGTAATTGCTATACATGCCCTCTGTATGGTACTGTCCCAGTCCTTAATTTTGGTACAATATACTATGTACATATTAGGGACAAGCCTGTGACATACAGCTTCATGTTATACACAGGCGTAACAGTAAACCACATTTCACAATAATTTTTTTTCCTCTCTGTTGCATAAGGAATGTTTTTTAAACATAAGCTGAATACTGTCCTTCCAACAAGTCTAAACTATAAAAAAGGACAGGTTATAAAGCATTTGAGATTACATCCTTAGGGCTCAATGTAGAAGCTTCTCCTCACATTCTTTTGATTTGTGTGCTTCATCATTGAAATGTCTGCTAGGGCTCTTTTTCTTTCCTCATTAATGACTTCAAAGAAATACATGCTCGAATTCCTAAATATATTAAACTAATTTAAATTATCTTAAAACACCCAGTGACTGCTCAGCAAACCAGAAAAAACAGACTGCATTTCTGAAAATAATACACTATTTAGTTAGTAAACTGCATGCATAATGAATTACAAAATAAACACATCTAATTAAAGAATACCATCAAAATATATCCATATTATTTGAGATTGTTAAAGCTGCTAAAGCCCCACAGTACCACAAACACAAAAATAAATTTAAAAACTGAAAGTATGATTTGAAAGTGTTATTATTTTTATTTTTTAAAATTTCATGACAGCCTTTATGCTCTTTTTTTTCTAGGAAGAAAAAAGAAAAAAAGAAAATCAAACGTATTTTCCACAAAGGAACATTGAGAAGTACTATTCACATCTACAAACTCACTGGTTTGTGGTATAATTTTAAAGAGCACCTGCTATATCTAGGTTTATTAACGTAATGAAAAACAAAAATTTAAGTATGGCATTACCCTCTACAAGAATGAGATCTATTACAGAATTCTTTAGAACCAGACATGATTTCAACAGAACTTTAAAACCATTCCTAATGTGACTATATTTTGGGCTCTAGAGAAAAAAAATAACAAGAAAACTATTCTGTTAGTGAAAGTAGTATCTCAATTACAAACCAAATCAGAATTTAGATTTTCCAATCAGATGATTGACAGTGACAACTTACTGCCAAAACAAACAGAAAACTTACACTTCTCAATATCTGGATAGGCTAATAGGTTGACTCACAAAATTGATCAAACAACCTTATGCACACACTGAAAAAAAGAACTTGCCAAAAAAACCTATTCATAGTGGGAATATGAGTTAAATAGTACCATCTCAGGACCACTAATAAAAGCCTGTATTTTGGAAACATCCTATTCTGTGGTGCCAGCTGGTTTGTGTTTTACACATACTCAGCAGGCTGGAATAACTTGTTCCTCTGGGCTTTTGGAAACTAGTATTCTTGCCAAAGAGACCTTTGAGCCCCTTGGTTCTACATGAGGCAAATTCACGTCTACCTTAGTAAAGGACTAAGGATTTCAGAAAACTCTGGGTACTACACTACTATGAAACCAACATTACACATTTCAGGGTCACTTTGCTACCTTGAGTCACAATAATGCTGAGCACATTATTCCTGTTTTCAGTGCTTAAACGTTCCTGTAATGTGCTAGTTTTTCTCAACACTTTTTGTGTTCTCTGGCAGGACTCACTGCTCACTGCTATTTTTAGGAACTCCAGCAATAAATACCACAGGTACCTACCCCTACACACTATTTAATGATGAAAAAGCATAGCTGTTTGGAATCCCTGGGCTTAACACACTTCTTTTGAACAAAGAGTGAAATATAGAGCAGTCACTACTCATCTCCAGTTCTTTCAACTCTGCTTTGGACTTAACTTGTTCAAATGTCTTCATCCTCACACAAGAAATGAGCAAACACTCTAAGCTGCACTATGGACACCCACAGACAATAGGTTTGAGTGATGAAGGACCTGGATCCACCCTTTCATCTGAGTAGAAGATAGAAAAGTCTTGCAAGCTCGCCTTGGTGCTTGCTGGCCAGGCAGCCTGATATCTTGAGATTGGTTCCTGTTCTTAAGCGGGAAATGGCTGAAAAATCCACAGGTACTTTCTAAATCTGCAGCCTCCTTCCAAGGGACACAGGTAAAATTGGTTATTTCAACAACAAAGATGTACCATCGGCATCCTACCCACAGAGTTGGCTTGCCCAATTACCCTTGCTCAGGGTAAGAACAGGTGACTCTACTGATAGTAGGCAGACAACCACCCTCTGCTCCACAACTGAACAAACTGGAGCTGGGGTTTGGAAATGAGAAACAAGATAAGCAGGGGTAAAAAAAAAAAAAAAAAAAAAGACCCACACAACAGCCACAGTATGCCTGCTATTTGGCCTTGGACAGTCACAAGCAGAGCTGACTGGCTGAGCTTTTATAATCCTTACAGCCTGCTGATTCTTAGCTTGTAAGAAGCTTTTTCCACATATGCAGACTTCTACATACATGACGATAGAAACTGCCTACAGTAGAGGCTTGTTTTCACAATTAAAGCAATCAAGTCATGCCAAAATAGTATCTCCTGTGCATACTTGTTCTAAAAGAACAGCTTTTTTTAGCTCAGCTTAACTCCCAATGCAGCACAAATGCACTTAGCACTTAGCCAAGAAACATCTGAAGTATCTTCCTTGACAAAATTGAAGATAAAATCCCACAAGCACCTGAAAAAATACTCCATTTCAAAGTACAGGTTACAAGCAATTTCCTACTAAAATTAATCGGCTGGATGTGGAGAATATTTTGACTTTCAAAGTACTCTTAAATATTTTTTCATTCTCTGCTCTACAGCTTATGGCATAAGCTCCTGTAGTTCTTGGTGCTGTTACGTAATGTATGAGGCTCTGTAGTTTCATAGTTCTGAGTGCTTTATTAGTAACTGTGAAATGTAACACAAAACGACAAAAAGAGCAATACAGTGATCCTTCACATAGTCACGGTCCGTAATTTGCGGGATCCCATACTCACTGTTCATTTTCCAGCGAGTTGCAGGACCTGGCGTGTGCGCAGAACGTACCACAATCCCAGTCGGCTCAGCCCCCAGCCTCGCCACTCGCGCCGGCGAGCACAGCCAGCCTCACCCCCGCACCTCCCGCCACCGCTCGCAGGGTGAGTGCAGCAGGCCCCGTCTCCAGTCCCCCCCCACCCCGTCGCTTGCAGGACCCGGGACTCACTGCTCAGCTGGCGTCTGGGGCCGCAGCTCGCCGATCAGGGCCAGCTCCCCTGCTCACCAATCAGCACTCGGGGCCGCAGCTCACTGATCAGCAGTCGGCACAGGCATGATGGCGTTCTCTACTACGTAGTGGGTTTGCTATCTTTGCAGGTTTCACAACTCGCATGAGGCGGACCAGACCCAACAGCCTGCGAGTAACGGGGGATCACTGTATTTTAAGATAACGTACCAAAGGGTAAGATTTGGACTGTACTTCCAGCCATAACTACTCTTCTTGGTTGGATGATGTACTTGGTGGCATGACCTAGATATTAGGGTAGTGTGTTATAGGTAGGATGGTGTGTTGGTAGCAGGATGGCAACAGGTTAGGTAGCAGGTTTGGCTAGGTTAGGTAATAGGTGATAGGTTGGACTCGATGATCTCTAAGGTCTTTTCCAACCTTACTGATTCTGTGATTCTGTGATTCCTGTGTACTGATCACTTGAGTTCTTGTCCTGGTTTAGGTTTTTTGCTGCTCTGGCAGCGAGGGGGTTAACAGCTCAACTCTTGCCTGGGCCTCAGTCGCTGCCAGTGATTCAAGGTTGCAGAGATAGGAACGCCTCTGTGAATAAACATATTTGGAAGAGAAGAAAAAAAACTCTGTGNTTTTCCTCTCATGAGAGAGAGAGAGAGAACTTTATGGAAGGGCAGAGAGATGGTTCCTACCTTGGATCTGGTCAGAAATACCAACAAGCCTGGTTTTACCCCTATCCCTGTTCCCCCTTTGTCTCCTGGTGAAAAAAGGGAATATTAGATCTGTTGTAAGAGAAGGAGGGGTGGGGGGAAAGGTTGCCTCTTAAATGATACTTCTCACATAAGTTCTGATCTTGTTAGTTAATAAATAAATCCTTTATATTCTTTACTTGTAGTTTGCCTTGCTTTTTTGCCTGTGACCAGTTTTTCTCCTCCAGGAGAGGTTGTGGGCGAGTCTCTGGCATCCAGCCAGGGTCAAACCACGACAGTTCTTAACTACAGTTCCTATGAACGCAAAAACAGTCTGCATGAGGCTGACAAAGAGAACTGCATGTAAACTGCAGTAATTTCATTTTCCTAAATTTGAAAATTACTTAGAAAACAATAACAAGAAATATAAAGCACAACAATTACAATTGATTTCAATTATACAGGATACTGGGAGATTTTTCATTTTGATTTGCTTCCCCCGCCCCTCCCATAACAGGAGGGATGTGAGGAAAAGAAGTAGGAAGGATGAAAAAAGCCAAAAGCTGACATTTTAATTTCATAAGAGACACGTACCAATTCAATTGTCTGTAAAAAGTTTGACAATTAAAATTATATATTTTAAGGAGATAATGACTAATTTATAGGTTAAATGACAAACTATTTACCTAAGTTATATAGCTCATCAAAACTAGCTATGGCTCCTCCTGGCATAATGGCAAAAATATTAATTCTGGAAGCTTGTGCCAAGCATGCTAGAAGTCTACAAATAAGCCTTTTCTAGCAAGCACTACCACATTAAGACTATAAAGATTTTAAGAACACATGTATACTGATTTTTATACATTTAAGAAAGTTGCCAAACTGTTTTCAATTTCTATAACTGCATTATCCTCTAAGAGAAGGATATTGAATCAGAACAGCAGCTACTTCCAATGTGAGTCACTGGTATTTTAGAACTTGACAAATATTATCAGGAGGTGCAAACTCAGTAGAACCCTACCAAGTTCAACATGTCAAAGAACTTGACAACTATTTGAACAGAGCTTATGATCTACCTTTCTCAGCATTAAAAAGACTCTGGGTTTGAACTGTACTTGCAGAAAGAGAAACATTTAATAAGATTTCTGAGAGAATTTTCTTTCTGCAACGTTACAGCCACCACAGACTTAATAGAAAGAAACGCATGACAATCACCAGCTGTTATAGCCTCTTTGGTTTCATTCTTTCAAGCTGGAAGAATCTTACTCCTTCCCTTTCTCTTTAAGAAGAAAATAGCAGACTAAAGTATTTTTTAAAATGTCATAATCTAAGCAAACTAGTCATGTTTAACCACTGTGTTAGAGATGCATTGTATATAGGGTAACCTAAAACCAGAAGTTGTCCCCACTAAATTCTGCACCTCTAAATCTAGGTATACAACTCCTGTAGCCTTCATGACATGTTTTGTAACATATAGAGAGACAATTCTTTTGTCTTAGAAGACAAAAGCTGTAACTTGGCACTCTTGGTCTTGTTTCAACAAGAAAACTTTCTTTAACCAAATATTTCCAGCCTGGAAGAAAGAAAAAGACTCTATTTATGATTGAATAATATGAAAACAAACATAGAAAGCTAAGGAAACAGGAGTCTTATGTTTTAAGACTCTAACATATCTTAATCAGGATGAATATTTTGCCCTTTTAAAGAAAATTAAATTAATTGGAAATGTTATAGAGTGTCCATGAAGCCCATTTTCAAGAAGGGAGCACAGCCAAAGAAAGCAACAAATGCTTATATTAAATTGAGAATCATCTAGTTTCCATGGCTACTTTACAAAGTTCTTATCCTTTCTTAGAATGGCCTTGTTTACTATGAATAACTTTCAACTGGCTGTTCTCAGAAAGAGTTACTTGAAAACATTTACCAAAAAGTACAATAATCAAAAGCAGCAACTTTAAACTTTTAAAGCAAATAGGTAGTGTTAAAACATAAAAAATAGTAGATGACACATTTATCTTTTCCATAATACAATGATCCCCCGAGTTTTGTGGGTCTTGGGGTCCGGCTCCTCTCCGTGAAGCCTGTGAACAGTGACAATAATGAGTTCATGAATATGCAGTTAAGCCCCACCCATCACCCCACCCCTCTCAGCTCGGGCGTGCTCCACAGCCTTCCAAGGACAGCCCCACACCCCGAGTCAGCTAAGAAGACCTGAGCAAATGGCTTCTGCCCAATGCCATCCAGGGAGTCCTGGGATTCCTACCTTTTACCACCATACCAAGCCCAGGCATATCAGAGGGGAGGATGTGTGATAAACATGGCACAGAGGCTGAGGTTGCTATGGCAGCAGGGACCTGGGCACTATGGCGCAGAAGGAGGGGGCAGCCCATCCGGGGCCCAGGGTCCATGGCAGGGTAAGCTGGGGCACCCAGGGACAGGTTGGTACTGCGACGGGTGCCTCCCACCTACCCTCACCACTGCTGCCAGGTCATGCTGCTCCCTCCTCCTAGGTCCCTTCCCTGCTCTCCCCCCTCGTCACCCCCAGTGGCTCCAGGCGCTTGGATCCGCGGGAGGACAGGGTCACCCTGCACTGGGAGCACCTGTGCCCCCTGGCAGCTCCCTCTGCTGCCCATGCCCACCCTGTCCACAGCATCTCTTTCCCCTTCCCTCTCCTCCACTCCCCACACCTCCTCACCTAATCCATCCCCAAGGAGAGTCCCCTGCACCACCTAGCCATCCACCCCCCCATGGAGAGCCGGTCATACACCTCCTCCCCAGTATTGTTTTAAGTGTTTCTGACACAGCCACCAAAATCTCCTGGATTAAAAACTAAGCAGTGCTGCCTTGAGGGAGCTTTAATTTGGGTGCCCACTCTTTCTCTACCACCATGATGGGCCCGGGGGCCCTTGCTTCTGCTGCCACAGCAGCCCGGGGAATGCCCCCCGCAGTGGTATGGGGCTGCAGGAGGAGGGAGGATGGGTGGAGCTCATTCATATATTCAGGAGTTGCCTATTTTCATGGCGTTTTCTGTGCATGCCCAGACCCCGTTTTTTGCTGAAAAATGAATGGCAAAGATTTGAATCTGCAAAGAGCAGAAACACGAATAAGCAGGGGTTTAGTGTATTACTAGTAGTAGAAGGAAAGCCTTAGATACCCCAACCAGGATTCCAATCTTGCCACATGAAACACTTCAATACCCAGCAATACAATATGGGGATAAAAAATTACACCACAGTGCTCCTACAAGGTCAGAGCTGTGGGTTTGGCAAGGTCAGAGTTGCAGATGTTATCGCATTGGTAACTGAAAAGTCCCGGGACAGACAGACAGAAACTAAAGAACAGTGACAGGCTTCTATGGCCAGGGTTTGGTGGCTTGGCAATGTAATGACCCATCCTTTGTTGCCCTAGCAATGTATATCATTGTGTTGCCTGTGGCTTAGTAAGGTGAATTGCTGTGCTTTTCATCACCTAGCAATGTGAAATGTTTGGCAAAAAAGGGCATCATGTTTTTCATGTGGGGTCATCTTGGAGAGAAGGGTGTGGGGAAGGGGTTCAGACCTTGTAACTGTGTAATAAATGTCTTTATTTCTGCACTTGATCCAAAGTCCCTGCAATCAATTACTACAATATAAAAACCACAGTGTAAGTATCATACTGGCCACATAGCCACTACAAGAACTGAGAATGAAAGAAGGAGGACTCCAAGAGTAACAAACTCCCCAAAATGAAAAATTGTCACCAGAGCTCCCCTAGGTCACTTTTGTATTTACAGTTGGCCCTCTTGCACTTCACGCCCCCCATATTGGAGTTTCAGATCTTAGTGGCATGATTTTTTAGTGATGAAGGAGGCCCGTTTTCGCAACTGCACATGCGCGACCTGCCGTCACCATGGAGGCGGTGGGGGCAGCACCACAGGCTCAGGTGCCGGTGGTGCAGGTGGCAGCGGCACGGCCGCCATTCAACGCGGAAGCAGGGCTTCGCAGACCCCAATTAAGACTGTGGGTCCGTGACATAGGAGACCCGACAGTATTTCATTTTCAACAACGTCAACATAAGCATCAGTTAAGCAGATAGCAGCTATAACATCCCCATATGAACAAACTATGCATCACGTAAAAAAAAAAGCAGTTCATGTTACATGACAACACGGCAACATGCTGCTACCCTATAAAGAGCAAACCTGAAGGCGTGCAACTGAAAGGAACTCAGGATCTCCATGTGCACTTGCCAGGCCTCACTTGATCTTATCTCTGGATAGAGTTAATGAACCATTAAGAAAGCTATAGACTTTAAACAGTTACACTGTTTCACTTCCTATCCCCACTAGGGAAACAGGTAGGCTGAAGATTAACCCCTACGACATCTCCAAAAGGGGTTTTGCCAGAACTCACGAAAACATTTCAGGAAAAACCATATTCATAACAGTAAGCCCGGTATTTTCACTTGGCTGAAAGACTCCACATGCAGATGTCGTTAAGAATGCTACTAGCACGGCACTCAGGAAGAAATGGCAACATCCACACAAAGCAGCTCTCCAAAGATCTGTTAAGTGCCTGAGGCAGTATGGCAGGAGCACCATGAAAGAAAACTGCCTATGTCCTCTTCCTTCAAGACTCTGATGAGCTCAGGTAGCCAGAAGCAAAACCTGTTCCCCACCTTTCACATCCCTGAACTCAAAACAGACATCCCAACTACAGAACTAGGAAGCTGTGAAGAGTCTGTCTCCCTTCTCAATGGGAATATGAAAAAAGGTGTGCAATACCATCCCTTCAAGCAGACTAGCTGTTATAGAGAGGACTGACATACTGACTACTCTGAAATCACCCCAAAATTATTTCTTTTACAAGGAGCACTGTGTTTAGAATTACCCATTCTCCTATACTCTTTCACTAATAGCAGAAATTGGCAATGAATGGGGGGAAAAAAGGAAGGGGTGGGAAGGAAAATAAATAAATCACTGAATTTCTAAACCTCTTTTTCCTTTTATAATCTCATACTCTTCAGTCTTCACCACCTGAATTCCCATTAGAAATGTTCCAAGTGTATGGCTGTTGGTTACATCTATTTCTAATATCACCTCCAGAAGCACATCAAAAGACAGTCCAATTTGGGAATTCACTGGATAATATTTCAATAGATCATTAAAAAAAAAAAAATATAGATACAGCCCTCCAGGGTGCAACAGAAGGGAAACACTCCAGGATGCAAAGTATACTCCAGTGAAAAGCCGCTATAAGCCTCTGGAAGAGCAAAAGGGGTAATGAGGAGGAGTTGGCTTCATAATAAGGATCTGAATGTGTGCAACAGCTGGAATACCCAAACAGGCATTATATAACAACAACAAAAACTGTTCAAAGCAGTAGGGAGGCACAGCCTGGACCGTGCTGACAAGCAGTTCTCCTCTACTTCAGAACTTCTAGCTTCCAGTGGAGGAAGCGAGAGCTTTTTCTCCAGTATATAAAAGGTATATGTATATATTTATGCTTCACTGTCATTATCAATTTGCCAGTGGCACCAATTCTACAACCATCTTCATCCATCCTGCAGAAACCAGAACAAAATTCACATCACAGTACTACTTAAGATCAGAGTACTCATCAATTGAGCAGAAATCACATTTGCTACCTTGTCTAAAAGCCCATATAGGTTTTAAAATAGAAAATGGTGTAAGAAAGGAGCTCTCCCAGTGTAAAACCCTTACAAAGGAAAGACTAGCTTCATGCTCCCAAAAGCTGCAACACTCTAAAAGTACTGTAAAAAATACTTAAATCTAAAGGGATTCTAGACTCGGATATCGACGTCCAGGGGTGATCACTGAAGATTGCCAACTATTAACTTGGCTCCAAGGTGATCTGGGAGTATGGTTCAGAAAGCAGTTGACTAGCATCCTGGTGGGAATGTGTCTCTGACAGTGAGATTGGGGTTTTTTTTAAATGTAAATGTTCTTAGATCGCAAAATTTCTAACTAGGAAGTTGATGTAAAAACAGTAGTACTGCCTACACCCTGTAAGTTTAGATCTTGATTTACTCTTTCCTGTATCACACTTTTAGACTAATTCTTAAGAACTTAATATGTATTTATAACATTGCTGCAATATTTTGGAATCTTGTACATTATACAGAGGCATTTACTTTTTATGTGTTCTCATGACCTTAGCTATTGAAAGCACAGGAGGCAAGTTTTAAACCAAAGGAGGGACAAAGAATTTGTTACAATGAGAGTGGTGAGGCATTGTAACAGGTTGCCCAGGAAAGTTGTGGATGCCCTGTCCCTGGAAGAATTCAAGGCCAGCTCAGACGGGACTTTGATCAACGTGGTTTAGTGCAAGGTTCTTGGTCCATGACAACAGGGTTGGAACAAGACAATATTTAAAGGTTCCTTCAAAACGAAACCAAATAACCAAGCATTTGTCTCATGCTTTAAAACTTGACACTTTTTCCAACAGTCCACATAAACCAGGTGCCAGAGAGGTTGCCAGTTTCAGTGCATGGCTCAGAAAATGGTATAAACATAGGGGAGTGCAGACTTGTCAGAAACTGGAACAGAAAAACCTCAGTGGTAGACATGACACCACTGATGAACCAGTATCATAGGAGAATTTTTAAATCAGAGACTGGGAAAGAAAGTATATAGATCTGAACAATGCTGTCACAAATTTCAGTGAAGTCAGCACACCCAGAGTAAAGCAAGAGTTAGAAACAGGTAACAGTGAAAACCAGAACAAACTGAAAGGTTTATAAACAGAGTGCTTTTTACCATAGAGGTAATAGAATCAAAAGTATCTGTGCTTCTACAACAAGCATCTTAAGTTCAAGAAATAAGAATGGTTCTGTCCTGATAACTCTGGCCATTCTCTCTCATTCCACCTTAGCAAAGTAAAACTAGCTGGAGAATTGGAAAAAATTCATGTAGTATTCTGAATATGAAATAGATCACCTGGTGAAGGAGCAATACTACTTCTCAAAGAGTAGCCTCTCAAATTAGACAAGCAAGTTAACCATATCCATCACTAACTCTGTGATCTGTAATTTCAATACAAAGTAGAGGAAACGGAGCATTAGGACTACCATATTACTCCCTGCCTAAGATAGTGACAGATACTGTATCACTGAAGCTACAAAGTCAGGAAAAAATGGTAGTATGAAAGTTCAATTAACTCCCAAAGCAACACCAGACCAAAATTTTCAGATGTCATTGTTCAGGGATCAGCTCATCAGGAATGCAGAAGAAAAGAATAAAATTTTGCTTTGGCATAAGCCGTACACAGGATCCAAATGAAATGTTACCACTGAAGAGACACTGAAAGAATGAGCAAAAAGATTCTCCACAGCAGTTCATAGTTCCAAAACACAAGAATGAACATAAAATGGAAACTAGTTTTAAAAAGTTAATGAACTGAAAAACTTCAGTCCAAAATTCTTCAGACCAAATTAAGAAATGTATTAAAAGAATGCACAGAGAAGAAAAGACCAAAGAACATATTCCCAATTAATTCTTCCCATCTAAACTCATGAAGGAGCTTAGAAAGGTTCCTGTATATTTCTCTGTGAGGGATTCTCAGGATCTGTTTCAAATTGAAGAACAGGTGACAGAACAGTCAGGCAACACCAACAGATCATTAGACCAGAATCTAATTCTCATACAAAATTTGTAGTGGTTCAGCAAGATTCAAGATTTTATCTCTCTACTATATGGTACTCCAGGCACAATAAAACCCACACCAAAATTAGACGGGTTTTAACTTGCCTTACTTTCCTGTGGAATTCAGGGTTTTTTATACAGTTTGTTACAATTCATGCCCAGTGCCTGGAGAGGTGAATCAAATATAGCTCTTGAAGACTGAGTGGAATCCTAACAGAGCTGTTTTCTTTCTCACTGTAATGAAGGCTGTCTGTGTTGGCTTCCTAACACAGATGGCTGAATCAAAGGGGAACAGATGGAAGATGCCCCTACAAACATTTGGTTGACCCTTCCCTCACATTAAAGATACAATTAGTAAAAGAAATTGTATAACAGGCAACAATTTTCCTGATAGTGCTTCAAAACTGACCAACTTTTTCTTGCACCACAGCTTTACTCAGGCAAGTGGTGTCACATCGGCCCATAAAAACATAAGCAAACTGGCTGTTGCCATGACATAGGTTAGCTTCCCCCTCCCATCTGGAATAAGTTCTGACTGGCTTGAGATCCCCACTGGCTCCCTATAGTTTAAGTTCTCTGTATCAAAAATACTCTTACTTCTGAGAATCCTTTTCCCGTCAAAGATACTAATGAAAACACTGACATGTCTGTAACACGTGTTTGTGAGATCTTCACTTAACTAGATGATAACTCAGGTGTGGATAAAACAACAGGAACAACAATAATTCAAAGCATAGGACACTGCAGCTGAACTTCATAAATGCCTTGCATGCTAATGCAATGATGATACTTGACATTTTTGAAATTCTTTTCAAGATATCTCTGCTTTTCTGGTGGACACAAGTTCACTGCACATATATAGTACTTAACATGGCCAGATGCTCTCTGGCTCCAGTCCATTGAAAGGAATCTATGCCTAACTCTCAAAAGAAGCCCCAGAAGCTTAAACCCAAACTGGTATTGTAGAAATCACAAATGTTCACATTCAAAAGGTCCTATAAACAAGTCATTAGAACAGATTTGACTTAGTCCAACAAAACACCAAAGGCTTCCCTCAAGGCAGTTTGCCATTACATTCTACCCACTTCTCATACCACCTATCAAATCTATCAAAGATTTACCAAATGATTAGTCAATTTCACAACAAAGTCATGGTTTTTCTGCCTTTCACCCCCCACATAAGTAAGGCCATGGTCTTTAGACCAAGATCTATTATAACTTAATTAACAGCAAAAATACTTGATCCAACAGCAGTGACTACAAATTATCTGGTACCAGATAGATTAGCACTGAAGTGTGCATCAGCAATGTTCAAAAAGGACACCAACACTGACATTCTTATAAAAAAAATCATCTCCATGTTCTCTGCCAACACAAACATCCCAATCCCAAGAGAGACCAGCCATTTCAACTAAGCAGTGACTTCATCCCTTACAGTCCAATGACTACATTCCCCTAGAATGATGAATGGAGGTGTTCTTGAGGGCTGACTCAGTGCCTGGCACCACAAAGAGATGAGTAACTACCTTTGAACCAGTTTTTGTTCTAGCACACATACATCAATAGCACTGCCAAAGACTATAGAAGTGAGAATAACTGCAGTATCAGAATCTCAAAATGCTGGCATCAAGTATTGTAAGTTGAGACCAAAGATCCTTTATGTATGCTCAGTGCTCCTGTAGCTATGAAATTAACCATGACCTCAACTGACAGCTCAGAACTTCATTGCCAGTCACAAAACAGTTCTGATCTTCATTAAGAATTGTGTGAGGAGAGAACTTCAGCAGTGAAAACGTAAGTTCATATGGAGCCTCTGTTTACATAAGACGCCCCCCCATGCAGAATGCTCTGCCACAGTAAGAAAATAATGTTAATTACTGGTTTTGAATTTCTAGAATGGCATAATTGAATGAACACATGGAAGTTTGTGATCAAGACTACCCAAGACAGCTGATCTTCTGCAGAACAATTATTACAATGTGCATGCAGGATGGAGTGATTGAGAATGAGAAGGGTGTAATCTTTGTAATAGAGAACAAACTTCTTGTTATGGTTTAGGGGGTTTTCTGCAGCTCTGGTAGCGAGGGGGTTAACAGCTCAGTTCTTGCCTGGGCTCTCTCTGTGCTGCCAGGGCCTTCAAGGTTATAGAGATAAAGGCGTCTCTGCGAATAACATACTTGGGAGAGAAGAAAAAAAAGTTCAGTAGTAAGATGTAGCGTGCCAGCTCAGAACCTGCGTCGGGAGGCTGAGAGATTTGAAGGCCCCCAGGCCCACGAGAGAAGGGGTAGAGATGTTCTTCCAGGCATCCCGCTGCTGCTTGTGAATTGGACCGACCATAGTGAAAACCTATGGACCAGAGAGAGCGAGAACCAGTACTGCGGAGTCCATCTAGGCCATGACTGAAGATGGAGAGGTAAAAACTGGACAAACTGCTGATGTGTTGGAGCCCAGAAACAGAAGCCTGGAGCTAGCTGAGAGCTCGGCAGAGATCCTTGGACAGACTTTTGTGCATTGTGATAGGATCTGTGTACTTTGGGTGGGCTTATTATGAAGCAGATAAAAACCAGTACTTAAAAGCTGCAATCCTGGCTGTGACTTCTGGACAACAGAGAATTTTTCAGAAGAACTGTCGTCCTCAGGTCGAGATCTCACTTGGGAGGGGTCATGAAAGACCTTTCCCTCTTGTGAGAGAGAGAGAACTTTATGGAAGGGCAGAGAGATGGTTCCTACCCTGGATCTGGTCAGAAATACCAACCTGCCTGGTTTACCCCTACCCTATGTTCCCCCTTTTTCTCCTGGTGGAAAAGGGAATATTACATCTATTGTAAGAGAAGGAGGGGTGGGGGGAGAAAGGTTGCCTTCTAAATGATGCTTCCCTTGCAGTTCTGAGCTTGTTAGTTAGAAAATAAACCCTTTATGTTCTTTACTTATAGTTTTGCCTTGTTTTTGCCTGTAACCAGATTTATTCTCCAGTTTCTCTCCTTCAGAAGAAGTTGGGGTGGGTCTCTGGCATCCAGCCAGGGTCAAACCATGACACTTCTTCAACACTTTAATAGGACAGGAAGAAGAATCTAACTCACTTGCAATGAGGAAACTTAAAAAATTAACTTGGCTATGGGCTAAAAGCGTATTCTGGAGAACAGCTTAGAGTGCCTAAGATAGACAATAGCTTAGACGAACTACACAGGAGAGGTGCTGCACTCCAGTACCCTTGGTAAAGATACTGAGCTGGCCACCAATTCATCAGCTGTTGGGTGATCTGCCCTAGGCCAGAAGTCTGAGCAGAGAAGGGGGGTATTAACAGTCACCTTCAACAGAAAGTTCCTTAGGAAAAAACACATAAGCATTGCCCTCTCCACACATCCTTAGTTTCACCTAGACAATTTGCTGCTGCTTTTCCATCCCCATGTTTGACCCTACCCATCAGCAGAGCAGGCCAAGTTTGTGAGGACAGCAACACCAGACTAGCAGTTAGTTAATGGGGAATGAAGGGGAGAATGCAAACACATGGATTAGGACAAGACAACACATAACAAGACAGATAAATAAATATTCTGTTATTTTCCCTCTTCAGGTATTAGTGACAGGGATAGAAGTCCCATTATGAGAAAATGTTTTATTAAATGAGGTTGTTGTATCCCCTCATGCCTAGCTATACTGTGGTCCACAACAGAAGCTGAACAGGAGGACCCCAAATGATTTGAGATTGACTGACTACAACTCATCTGTTTAATATGCGTATTAGTATTTTGCCGAAGGAAGCCATAAGAGAATACAACAGAGCTTGCATTTCTTAATTTGTGTGCATCTGTTATTTGAAGAGAGGCTTCACTTCAGTATTCAATAGAAAGAATTACCCACAACAAACAAGAGACGGTTTAAAATAACGTGCTGCCAATAAATGACATAATTCAATTACTTTAAAACACCCTTATATAAATTCTGGCATTCTACAACATGAAAATAAACCCCGAGCACAAGCAAAAGCAAAGCTTGCCACCTACTGCCCAATGACATAATAGTATGCACGAGTATTGTCTAACTCCTTTTAACAGACTGTCTTTTCTTGACACAGAATATACAGAATGGCATCTTCAGTTGTCTCTTTAATGCAACGGAAAACACAAAATCAGTACGTGGAACATCTAAAAGCAGTCTCCACACTCATGGCACCTAAGCTGAAAAAACTTTCAATATCCTCCAGTGGTGCTAGAGGCTTTAATAAAGTCTGTCCTCAGCTGCATGGTAACTTAAAAAAATTATTACAGTAGATAAAGCCTATCAGAAAATATTATTTTTCCTGTACACATCTGGAGCTATTTTTAAAGCTATAGATTACATCAGCAGCAAAACATGGCTGCAATGAACACTGATTTACTGCAGATACTTCGGTTCAGAAATATCATGTCTCAGTAACAGCAATGATGCTTCTTTATATTTTCATGCACAGATAAATTTTCTTCAATAATCAGAATGCCTCAGCGCGCTATTAGTCCAGAGATATTTATTTTCCTAACGTATCACATATAAAATCATTTCTGGATAACAGCTGGTCCTTTGCTTGGTGTAGGAAGTTGCTTAACTCAAGGTCAGGTAGTCATGATTCAACTGCCTATGTAACTTCTAAGCACACCAGCAAACTTATCTTCAGAAACAACACTATGCTGCACACTGCAAATTAGCCAACAATCCACCTTCTGGTCCTCCAAAAGCCATTCTCCAGTGCCCTATGAGATAATTCAGGGAAAATGTCATAAAGAGAAATAAACAAGGATCTACTGCAGAGTCCCTCTAATATACTACTGGCTGTTTACAGTCTCTCAGTCAATATTTAAACAGTAATATCAGGAGAAGATCTTGCTTTCTCCATTTGCCTATTGTCACCATTTACACTCGGACACAAATAAATATCTGTCGCTCATCAGACACCGATGAACAGTAACACCTAAGCTTTAACACAAGACAACATAAGTAATAAAACTCCTTGGTAGCAATTAAATTAACCACTGATTATACATTGTGTAAAACAATTATCAATTCTGCCCAGGAATCTAAAGCCAGAGTACAAGAATGCATTGCATTTGAAGCCTTCATGGAGCTTAGGTAAAGTGGAAACTGCTTATCTGCAGGAAGAAGTCTGCTTCTCAGTGAAGTAGCCAGACCCTTGCACAGAAAAAAATAAGTTTAGAGATAAAGTGTGTGTCTTTCAGGGTTCTAAATCATGAGCAGAACAGGCTATTCACAATATGAGAAATCAACGAGGCATTTGTAATTAATCAGACAGCCCCAACAGTGAAAACACATTGGACTTTGTCTAAGGCCAGTCCACATCGTCTTAATGAAGATACTTAAGCCATCTAATTATCTGCTACACTAGCAAAATGCTAAAAGTAAATCCCCCACAAAGAGGGGTTCTTTGTGTCTTTGTTATCTATTTAATAAGGTTATTAACAATGAAGTCTCAATAGCAACAGGAAGTGTTAAGACAATACCAAAAGTTATATTAATATATACAAGACAAAAATAAGATAATAGGCACGGCTAAAATAATTTTAAAGGGTTGAAGATCAAATACTATGTTTTTTGATAAAGAACAAAGGCAGACACATCCACAAACATTAAATCTTCTCTACAAGTTCAATATACCAGAAACAGAGGGAAAAATCCCCAGTTCACTGATCATTTGATCATTACAACACTAAAGAAAAACACCTCGATTTTTCTAAAGACAGAATATTACTAAATCGTATTTTTATACCCAAAGTCGGTAACAAAACGTATTCTCGCCTTGCTTTTCCTCTTTAGAAAGTTGAAGGTACACATATATTTTGGCAGCAGACACTAGTTTTCCAAATCAACGTATTGAAATCTATTCCACCAGCTCTAAAGAGGGGGAGGAATGAAAATTACATGAAAATTGTTCCCATTTGCTGTAAGGAAAACAGCTATTTGCAACATTGTTTTTATTTCAGCCACATCCTATAATCACTGTTGCACAGTAATTTGCTTGGAGAAAAAAACTGTAATCTGAGCAGGTTAGTTTCATCTCTTTGGCTAAAAAGTCTCAGTAAAGTATAAAATCACTGCAAAATTGTTTTAGCATCAGAAACATTTGCTAATAGAGAAACCTTTTTAAAAGGAAATGCCTGGAAAGATATTCTGACACATGAAACTACATGATATCAAATGAAATTTGAACAATACAAATACATCTTTCCGAACCTGAAAACACAGTCATACTTGAGTGAAAAGCAGTGTTCCTTCAGCCCAGCAAGCCACTGGAAAGAAGTTCTTCTGATTGTTACCTAACATTTCCTGAAATAATTCCTTGATGATAAACGGCAAAAGCTTCAATAATTATGAATTTTTTTTAAAAGACAAAAAACTGGAAAAGTCACTTTGGAGGAAATCATACCATTTTGCTACACAGTAACATGAAAAATGCCTCATTAAAGCCGTCCCCATACATCCCTATGCAAACAATGAACAACCAGGCAAATACATTTTTAAGATGGGGGGAAAAAAAAGATTAACAATTCAGTGGTTTGGAATGGTGGATTACAGTCCTCTTTCCAGCTAAGCTCAAAGCACCAGTATAGTTGTATAAGCAATTGTCTTTCTGAAAAGCAGTGCCTTGAAAGCAAGACAATGATTTCTACACACATGGAATAGAATACAGTTATACCCCCTCATTTGAGAGAAACAGGTCAGGCCACGGGCCTCGCAAAAAGCCAAACTCACAAAGACGCACAGATCATTAATATGCATGCAGGCCACACCCACTGCTCCACCCCCTGGCACTCTGGACCACTGAGGACAATTTTCTGCTTCTCCCAGAGCAAAGGGAACTGTTTCTGAGCCCCCTCTGACTCGGGAGACCCCCCGCCCCCGAGAATCCGTGGGCCTCTCTGGGCCACCACGACCGCACACCCACAGCCCAAACCTCGTGCCGCTGCTCCCTCCCCCTGACCCTGGCACTCATGCCCAGGTGCCCCAACCCCATGGCCGCCCCACACTGGCAGCCCACACCGGCAGTCCTGGTGTGGTGTACTGGCCCCCTGGCCGCGTCATGCCAGGAAGCTTGGGCACGAGCACCAGGGCTGGCGGTAGGGAGCCATGGCACAGGGTTTGGGCTGCGGGCACGCGATCGCGGTGATNGCAAATGGGTGGGATCATAATGGAGAGGTCGCAGTGCAGCGGGGATTAACTGTGTTCCTAAATCATTACATTTCTGTTTTGCTGTACTGACATGCAGTAGCATGAACATATTCCAGTACCAGTCAAAGACATGTTAATTAAAAAGTCGACTTTACTTCATGGAGTGTGTTCACTTTGCTGGGATTGTGTGAGGGAAGGGTACGCTGACATTCTGAAAAGAAATGCGCCTTGCAGGACGATGCAGATAACTGACCTGCATAAACTTTTTCAAAGTCAATTAAGAAGAAATTAATAACCTGTTGGATAATAGGGCACACTGTGGTTCCCTGCAGCAGGTCTCCTGTGCAGAGACACGTCAGAACCCACCTCAAATAGTTCACAATGAAAAAGCAGCTTCACTTATTCCCTCTGGAGCCACATTGCACTATTGAACCTAAAACAAGCACATGAATTCACTACGTGTTAGAAGACTACACTGAAGGGATGCAGTGATCAACATACCCGGCAGACAGACTGATAGTTTACCCTCTCTGACACAGACTAGTGGGACCAAGAACTGCTGGAAAATCCTCACCTCTGACCACTGGAGTTAAATTTTTAAGTCCGAGAAGCAGTAACACCTCAGTGTTGCAAAGTATATGATGCCAATAAAAGCCACCAGGATTTAGATGTTCTTTTCTTAAAATCACTCAAACAGCCATGTCACTGGGCTCAAGGTGGGCAGAACCTAATAGTCCATGACCTACAGACAAAAACCCTGAAGCACCAGGTAACAATCTATAGTTGTAACTTAACAGCATGGTCATGGCTCTCTCAACATGCTCAAGTATGTGCTTCAGAGTATCAGTCCCAGGCACACATGTATGCATGTACCTAAGAACACAGATCCACTTTCAAGAACAGGAGAAATCAGATTTTCCATGATATCATCACTGCAACTATACTTCACTTACTTCCAGCTTGCTTGTGTAGACCAAAGAGAACATAGAGTCTCCTCTCCTGAAGAAAGATGGCAGAGTACCACAGAAGTTCCTAGCTTCAAAGGGAAAGACCATCATCAACACAGAATGAAAACAATTGAACTAAAACTTTCAGAAGTTACGTCATTAGATTTTCACTTTCTAGTTTTTGGCTTGGATTAAAATGTGAGGAGTTTGTTTTGTTTGAATTTTCTTTGACTTCTATGATGAGATGACTAGCTCAGTGCACAAAAGGAGCACAATGATTCTTTTTAACCTGGACGTTATTGAGGTGTATTAGGTTTGTGTCCTAACGTAAAAATCAAAGAAATATGGATAACTAACCTATAAGTGGGTGCAACATCAGCCTGTCTGAATAGTTGGTATTCAGTTATACAAAATACAGTTCCCAGGAGGTTAAGTGGTTATTTTTCCTTAGAAATCAATACTGGATCGATATTATTTAACAACTTGACTGATGACCCAGATAAGAGTTAATAAACAGTCCCAGTGATCACAGAATCACTAAGGTTGGAAAAGACCATAGAGGTCATCAAGTCCAACCTATCACCTATTACCTGTTGCCATCCTGCTACCAACACACCATCCTACCTATAACACACTACCCTAATATCTAGGTCATGCCATCAAATACATCATCCAACCTTTTCTTAAACACCTCTAGGGACGGTGACTCCACCACCTCCTTGAGCAGCCCATTCCACTGAGATCACCCTCTCTGTGAAAAAGTTCCTTCTAATGTCAAGTCTAAATCTCCCCTGGCGCAGTTTAAGACTGTGTCCTCTTGTTCTATCACTTGTAGCCAGAGAGAAGAGACAGACCCCCAGCTGGCTACACCTCCCTTTCAGGAAGTTGTAGAGAACAATAAGCGATAAGGATACAGACTTCCAATTTGGAAAAGTGGTTGTCATACTTGAGGCCTGAGGAATTTTGACAGGTTGGAGAAATGTGCTCACAAAGTCCTGTAGCTGAGATACAGCAAGTTTCTGCAAAAGTTTAGATTTGACACTGAAATGCCAGGAAAGCAGCCCTACGAGGAGTGGTCTGGGGGTCCTGGTGGACAAGCTGAACGTGAGTCGGACTCACACACGAAGAACGCCAATCTTCTTTTCTAGGCTGATTAGCAACAGCATAGCCATACAGGCCAAGGGAATGATTATTCCCTTTACCAGGCACTTGTGAGACTGCATCTCAAATACTGCGACAAGTTATGAACTCCTCAAGTCAAGAAAGATACCAGCAGAGTGGAGAAAGTCCAGCAGAGGGACACCAAGACTGTCAGGGACTGGAGCACATAGCATAAGTGGAGAAAGATTTCTCAGCTCTAAGAAAACACAGCTCAAGGGGATGTTACTGAAATCGACAATGCCTCTTGAGAATCTGCAGAGGATACTCAGCCAGACTTCTTAGAGGCGTACAGCAAAAAGACAAAGGGTAACAATCTGGGTGAAACAATGGAAATTTCAACTATTTAAGAAAACTAATTTGTTTTTTCCTCAGAGTGGTCAAACACCACAACAGGGGCCAAAAAATACATATTAGAAATCTCCAATCTTGCAATCTTGAAAGTGTGCAAAGCTCCACCAGACAACACCCTGAGGAACCTCTTCCTCAGGGTTGGACCAGACTGCCTCCAACCTAAGTTTCTCTGTGCTTCTAACAACAACACTCCCTCAGTTCTTGCTTTTCTTAAGAATGTTTTTCCTAAAAAAACTGTAAAGGTCTTTTTGGACCCAAGTCAAATATCGTCAAGAGTTTCAATAAGGTATTATTAAATCAACTTCACTCTTAAATTCAAGTGCAGAGCTCTTCAAAGTAAAAAGTTCCACTTGTTCTGTACATCTTCAGTACAAAACTATCATCACAATGATGAAAACGCATGTTCTCCAGAAATAATTACTTTCACACTAGCTACAAACCTTCAAAAAAACTTGTGAATAACCTTTTTTTTAGACCATCACCTAGTCAGTCATCACATAAACCAGAATTCTTAAAAATAAATTACATGCAGTCAAAGATACAAAAAAGAACTAGTACACAAGACAGGAAACAGACAAAAGAGCAGTCTTTCATACTTTGCAGTAATCCTCAGCCAAGAGTTTGTACAACACAAAGTCAATAATCTTTACAGATCTTAAATATGTCAATATAGTATAATTTATACACTATATATAGAATATATATTCAATTTTCAGTTACAACTGAAACATACAACCTACATAGCTGATTTCAGTACGATCACAACAGCATGTCCAGTTCTTCTCTCAAGTATTATTTTTTCAATCTAAACCCATACTAATCTCACATCAATCTGTTAAAACTGGGAAAATACTGGAAAAAATCTAGATCCTTGAACAGAATGAAAAAATCAGTTGATAGGTTCACTCAAAGTACTGACAATACACCTTCTTAAAATGGAAATAGACCCAGTGACTCAGGAATACAGGTTTGGAGGTATGGTGGTTTGACCCTGGCTGAATGCCAGAAATTCATCCATGGACACACTCTCACTTCATTCCACTCCCCCTATACAAACAGGGGAGAGAGGAAAAGGAAAAAAACCACGGAAGGGTTTTCTTACAGCAGGAATGAGGACTATTAGAAAAGATTTTACTGTCACAGGCAAAAGAACACTCCAAAGTAGGTATGTAAAGGATATATTTCTAACAAGACCAGAGCTTAACGTGAGAAGTATCGTCTTAAAGGCAACCTTCTCCCCCACCCCTCCGTCTCTCACAATGGATACCCCAATCTCCCTTTCCTCCAGGGGCAGGAGTAGGGGAAAACCAGGCAGCTGCTGTTGCTCTGCTGCTGCTCAGGGAAGGAGGCCATTTCCCTGCACTCCACGGGGTCCCTCCCACAGGAGAAAGTCTTTCATGACCCTTCCTAGCATGAGTCCAATCCCAGGGGCAACAGCTCTTCCATACTCTGCTACCCATGGGTCACTCCACAGGGTACAGTCCTTGAGCACTGGCTGCTCCAGGTGGTCCCATCCCAAACAGATCCTACCAGGTAAAGTTCTGCCTCCAGCGTGGACTCTCCTCTCCATGGGCCCGATGTCTCTCCTGGGACTCTGCTCCAGTGTGGTCTCCAACCTCCCTCCAGCATCCACCTGCTCCAGCGTGGGTTCCTCTCTCCATAGGCTACAGATGGATCTTCTGCATCCCTGTGTTCTCTCCATTCCATGGGCTGCAGGGGAACAGCCTGCTTCACCATGGTCATCACCACGGTCATCACCACAGGCTGCAGGGAGACACCTGGAACACCTCCTCCTCCTCCTTCGGCCCTGACCTTGGTGCCTTCATTTGCTGTTACAACTTCCCACAGCTCTTCTCCAGCAGTCATCTTCTTCTTCTTGTTACTTTTTTTTTTCCTTCTTAAATATCTTATCACAGAGGCACCTCTGTATCTCCTGATTGGCCTGGCCTTGGCCAGCAGCAGGTCCAGCCAGGAGCTGGGTGGCATTAACTCTGCCAGCTATGAGGGAGATTTCCAGCAACTTCTCGAAGAAAAGCCTCCCCCATAGGCCCCCTCACTACCAGAAAAACTAGCCGCAGCAAACCCAATACAGCAGGGCACCTCTTAGAAAAGATTTCTAGTTGCAGCAGGCACACCAGTTAATCCCAATCTGTCACCTAGCCTGTGCATCTATCACTCCCCTTTGACAAGCTTTGCTTTGCCCGAAATTAAAGCTGACTCTCAGATTTTATCAACAACTGCCCCCAAAAGAGGCTGAAGGAGCAATGCTGTGACACTTCCACGTATTACTGAGTAAGAGTTGGTTGATGCTGCACTCCTTCTGGNTGCCCTTCTCTGCACCCTCTCAAGCAGCTCAACATCCCTTTTAAACTGGGGAGCCCAGAACTGCACACAGTACTCAAGATGAGGTCTGACCAGCGCTGTGTACAGGGGGAGGACATTTCCAAAACTGTACTAGAAAAGTCCCTATTTGAAAAAAAATATTGTGCTCACACAGATAGCAAATGCAGAAAATCAAGCTGTTGGAGCTATAATGTTGCCAACAAGTGAGAACATGAGATGTGAAAGGAACACCCAGAGTTACTGGAGAGCTATCACAGGAATTCAGGCACACAAAGCACGCCTGTTACTAAGATCAGAAATCCCAACAGGTTCCAATAAGAAGCAGATTTTTGCTTCTGAGACACCACTTGTTTTCAATTACAGCCATCTACACCTTCTGCTAAAATTGTTTTGGGAAGCGACCTTGTACCTGACAGTATCCATCTTCAGACCAGAAGACAAACTTACTGAATCCAAGACATTCCAGGAAATTAATCTCTCTCCAGGTATCCCTCTGTTCAGCACCTTATATTTCAAAACCCATCAAACAACTAAAAAAAAACGGAAAAAAAAATCAATTACCTGCTTCCTTAAACATCACTGCCACCACAATACTAAGAAAACATGGAAGAACACAGCTTGATGACCAAAGTTAGAAAACTGGAATTCATAAACAGAACAGAAAAAAAATTGACTGAGGATGGCAAAACAAGCACTATAGAGGCAAGCCTCCTCTAGTTGCTGATTTAGGCATTCTAGGTTGGATTTTGCCCTGGCTTTCACCAGTTCTTGACAGCACTGCATAGTAGCAGTGTCCAGACCGGCATACCAACCACCCTGACAACGGATGACTCCACTTTCTAGGCGCAGAAACAAAAAAGGCCATTCCAAAAATATCTAGGCAGCCCCACATAACACACCAGATCACAAGATGGTCAAATTATGGAATCAGCCCATTTACTCTGGGCTGATTGTAGATACCTGACCTCCAGAGGATCTTTCAGCCCTGTAAATTGTCCTCATAGTCATACATAAAACTACTGCTACGACTTATTTCAATGATTGTACCTAAACATCCACCTTCTCTTACATTTGATACGACTGCTTTTGTCTGTGAAAAAGCCCTCTCCGTCTCTTGCTCCTGTGCCTGGTTCCTGCCAAGGTTGTAGGCTGGCTTTGTCACGACTCCAGAAACTCAGTTCTCTAATTTCCCAGTCTTATTTTTAAGCTGGCTGAAATCGATTTATCTCTGTGTGATCTCAAAGACCAATAGATCTAGCTACCTTAAAAGGTTTCTTTGTAGTTAGGAGAAAATCCTTAGGCTGAGAAGAGTAACAGGAACAACAAAGCTCATCTGGGTTAACACTGCATATGGAAGCAGGCAGAGGCACTTTGGATAGCAGACAACAGACGACTGGTTTTTTCAGTCTGAAGTTGCTTCTGTCACATCTGGGTTGATGTCTCTTGCAAAACAGGTGCAAAAATTTGGGGAAACCATGACATGGTGTAGGTATCCTCCAGAAACACTCTGAACATCACAGACCAGCAACCATCGTGGTAGCACAGAATATCAGTTTATTTCCATCTCTTTTCTTACATGAGGAACGCTGCATCTTTAGACATTATTCCAGGAATAACAGAAAGTAAGTCTTCTCTACAGGCTGTCACAAGCCTTCTGAGCACAGTTTTAGAATGCTTGAAAGAAAGCAGGGGTTATTTTAGTGGTTGGGGTTTTTTTCAGGCAAGAACAAATTACATTCTTTTTTTCTTTCTTTGAAGTATATTTTACTATGCAATTTGGACAACTGGCCTTTATCACAACAGAAAGAAAAATTCCTTAAGAACGGTTGCATGCAGAGGGAGGGAGACGACAGAAAGACACTCTTCAAGAACCAGTACTGATAAGACAGGAATTGTCTGGGGTTTTTTTGTAGTCATATGCTGTATACTACACTTCGTGGGGCTAAGCAAAAACACCAGGTGATGAGGATTAGCAGTCTTGCTGGTCTGGATGGGAAGCAACAGAACAAAGCGTGAGGATTTTACTGATAATTTCCCTTGATATTAGTCACTTCAATAACCCTTGCTTCATTGACAAGAATGAAACTGGATTCAGAGTACTATGAAACACTAAGACTGGATAGTAGTTTCTCTGTCTTTCAAGACTGTGAATGTATTTGCTCCTAAAGCCCACCCTGCTTTGCCTTCTACTTTTCTCAAAGAACACAGGCTTAGGGTTTAGAACTCCAAGGGAATTCAGGTAAATTTCTCCTTCTGCTTCACAAGACATGTAGGAACTTAGTTTAGCTTGTGGATCCACAGTTAAGTGAACTAGGACAACAGTAAAAAGAAATGGAAGGGTTTAGGAGAAAAAAATCTGATAAAGAGGTTACAAGTCAACATCAGACAAAATTGGTAGTGCCCAGTGATCTCTCTTTTCTGATGCAGTTTTGGAAAGGACTGGCAGGATGTACTTCGTTGTCAGGAATGTATGACTACTCAGGTGCAGAACTCTAATTGCACACCACCCTTCCATGTTCACTTTTACAGTTTTGAAAGCAGTTTATTTCCCAGTCCTGATTATCTGACTCTGGAGACTAGAAGAGATAGAGACTGCACCCTCCTTGCAGCTCTTCAAAAGCAACACCTGTCACAGGACAAACACTTTGTCACTCACTTCACCTGAAACTAGAAGGGCAGCAGTTGCTGCAGACACCCAAAACTGCTCACATTCAACTTTCTTTCCAAACTCCTGTGCACCTCCTTTCCCTCTTATGAAATGTAGTCTTGAAATATGTTAAGGTCAGACGCATCAAGAAAAATATCACAGAGAAATTTCAGACTCCCTTTAATCGAGTAAAAAAGTAATATCAAAGACTAGCTAAGTCACTGGCTACTGAAGAGGCAGACAAAAACTCTCCAACAAGATAGGTGCTTCCTTGCTGCCTATCACAGTCAGATACAATCCTGAACCGCAAACATGAGCGAGCAGAAGCATGCATTGTAGTACAGCCATATACATTTATTTTTTTAAAAAACCACATTGCAAAATGAAGAAACCAGAACACAACACAAACAGAAAATCTTACTCTCCTCAGTTACACAAGGTGTTGAAACCTATGCCAGACTCTGTTCTAGGTAAAGCTCAACAAGTCACTAGTGTAAATTAAGAATAACTCCTCTGAAATTAGTACAGCATTGTCATTCTAAGGAAAATAAAAGTTGAGTGATATTATGGGCTATTCTGTTCAGGTGAAGAGATCTGGCTCATAAGTAACAGAAGTTTAAAAATGCATTGAAATCTGACAGCTAGAATAAGAAGCTCTTTAAAAAAAAATCTGTAAAAGTTTCAGAGTCTGATTTGTTTAAAACATTTGCAAGGAGCAACCTGTTATAAATCTAACATACTGGGCTTCTTTGAAAGCAAAGAAAACACTTACTGTGGTTGCATTTGCTGAGGTAACCCAACGCGAGGCTTCTGCTTGATGGTGAATGCCATCTGAGTCATAGGGCCGACCTTTGGTGGGATCTGCACCTTCTGAGAGAAAGTCTGCTGGGCAGCCTGCTGGGGTATGGGCCATGGTGGAACAACACGGCTCCGGCCTCCAGTGGAAGATGTGTCTTGCACGACTGTATCCTCACAGGAATTACCTTTTGTTCCTGGTTTACACACACAAAGCTGAGGTCGCAGGCACATCCCTCCATTTTGGCACGGTGGTGCACAGTTTGCTAAGAAAAGACATTTAAAAAAGTAGCCATGAAACAAAGCATGAAGGAAAACACAAACCCTCCCCACAATAAAAAAAAGGCATGGATTGTTCATGTTTATTGGAGTAGAAGAGAGCAACACTGCTAGGCTCCACAGAAGACAGTATACAAGTTAGCAGAGCTTCTACTGCTTTCCTATGTAAGACATGCACAACACTTGAGCAACTTAGAAAAATAAAATGCTGGTGGTCTAAAAAAAATAGGAAATGCACAATTTAAATTGAGAAATACAGCATTATTTCAAATCTTCCTGTCAGTGACCTTTTATGCTCTCCTTTCTTTCCAGTATCCTTCCTCCTCATGCTTTAACAACCAAAACTGCATCCAGAGAAACAGTATTATGCAGAGCATGGAATTTTATTACTGATCCAGGTCTAAATTAATTCTATTACTATTTTAAAATCAGATCTTCCATAGAATGAATCCCTACAGTTACATTATAGACCACCAAACAATGCAGAAAAGCATTAAGTGATTTAACCTTTCCCCTGCTAAAACCCAAATGACATTCCCTCCACTACCACCACCATAGCAACATAAAAAAAGAGATACATGAACTGCTGCTACAAAGACATTGCTACACCTAGGGGTTACATTCTTTGCAGAAACAGACAGGTGCTTGTGATTATCCCAAGCCAATTTCTATTCATTCTTTGTTCCATCAGTGAAAAGGGATCAGATTCCTCAAAAGACAATTCGCCTTCAGATAGGATTAATTACACTTCTTTGTTTTGCTCTGTCTAGTGAGGACAGAGGGAGCCTGAATAATCAGCCTAGACTCAACACCCAGCACATAGACCGGGTTAGTGCAGGATTAATTCCTCTCTGAAAGAACAAAATTAGGAAAAGCAGCCAATCTCACAAAAAAGAAAAGGGGGGGGGGGGGGAAAAAAAAAAAAA
>WEKX01018400.1:65154-77925 GCA_013390025.1 Pitta sordida | reverse complement strand
ATCTTAAAGTTTTTACCAAAATAGGCAAGATCAGACCTTAAACTATAACATGGGATTCTGTACCATATTCAGATATGTACATCCAACTGCAAAATTATTTTTTTTTTTAAAAGTCAGTCCACAGCCCTGGTCCACATGAGTTTTAATACTTGGCATGTCAATCAAGCTTTAATATGTACATTTATGCATACCAATAAATCAAATATGCAAGTAAGAAAACTTATTAGGACAGGACTGTGTTAATTTGGAAGACTAGTTTGTTAACTGACACATCCTCTGGTACAGATCTATCATGTACACTGACTGTTTCACCAAAGTTTTGTGCTGGATTTTTTCACTATACTTTCTCCTCCATGTGTTATTCAAAAATCTATCTTCTTTTCAATACCAGTTAGCTGGGTTACCTTCATTGCATATTATGCAACTCTCTGGCAACACAAAAGTAATAATTTGTTTACTTATATTTGTTTATTTTTTAGATTCTATCTTGTCTCTGACTGCTGGGAGATTGAAGATTATTTTCCCTGTAAATTTAGGACGGGATTTACAACAAGCACATGCCATAATATACCAGTCAAATCTGCTTCTCACACTTAGATTTTGCTACAAACAGCAACAATTTGCTTATACGCACATGACTGAAATTAATCCTATCTTGGAAAATAGCTTCAGAAGCCTTAAATTCTAATTAAGTTTCCCTGGTTTTGGAGAGACTCTTAAAACCAGAACAGTGACCTCCATCATCTGGGTCATCTGTAGAAATATGCAAAGATGACAGTAAAAGAGTTTGGAATGCTTCATAAAAACATCAGATTAAAAAATGCTTTTAAAAAAAAAGTAAGACTTTCAAAAGTCCTATTTTTACAACATTAAAAAAAATTCATACTGAATATGTATGTCTTGAGATTTATGGACATGCATCTATATTAACCTCTGGGCATCTCAACAAGTTATTTAAAAAACAAAGACTGAACACTCAAGTAAGATGACACGACCACCTGCGAAGTTATTGTGACAAAATATCCACTCTGCAAGGACACAGATCATGGTGCGTTCTCCTCTCAAAAGTGAAATATGTAGCAATGTATACATATGCAAGATACAACCCTGAAAAAACTGCAATTCTTTTTCCTGCAGTGAAGAGCCAAACCCCGAAAGTTTGTGTACATATTACATATACATAAAGCATATGCTCTGCAGGACAAACTGCATTAGTCTAACTGGTCTTTAACAAAACCAGCATCATGAGATCCAGCAACTACATTATAAAAAACTTGTTTTGTTTCAGATCATAAAAACAGTGACAACAGGTTAAAAAAAAAAAATCCATTAGACTTTGACAGAAATGAACCCTTTGACTGAAATCCTTCATTAGTGTTGTGTAATAGAAGATCATAAAACTGGACAAGATAGCATGTTTTTAGGAAAGAATTAAAATTAACATTTTGATTTACATAATACAGCATTTTAGCTTTAAAAATGTCCAAGACAATTGCAGTGTGCCAAATGAATGACCTAATTATTTTGTTTGAAAACAATAATGGCACATATAACTGAAAACACTAATATTTTCCAAAAAGCTAAGCTTCCAAAATCTGGAGTGTGGAAGTATTAAGACCAAAACTGAAAAGCGGGCCAGTATTACTCCTGTTAAAGACAATTGGCTTGCTCCTACTCAACTCAACGAGGTCACGACTGGAAATTTAAAGTGAAGCTTGGCAAAGATGCAAATAATGAGACTAGGCCTTGTGGATCAGATTCCAGATCCACTTAGTCCAGTCTTCTCCCTCCATTACCAAGGTGGATGCTTAAGGACAGGGTGAGACAGTAAAAGTTTGTACCACTACAGCCTTCAAGAATTAGAGGCTCGACAATTTCCTGAGGAAGTGTGTTTAATAACCCTCAACACATGTTTCTGTCAGAGGTTCACTGATCTGCTTTATGAGCCTCCCAGCCTCAGCATCCAAAACTTGCTGTCCCAAGGAAGTTGGCCACACGGGAAGGCTAGGCATAGACAATACTATAACCAACTTTCCCACACTTTCTAGAGGTGTGGTTAAGGAACAAGGCTTCATTTTGAGTTGGGTTTTCTCTCTCAAGAATGTGCGATATGTACCTACTAAAACCAAAGTCACGGTGTCACATTTGCTTTGGAAGTACCAAAACCACAAAAAGCCAAAAGCTGTAACCCAAGACGCTCATCCTTTTTATGTATCTTTCCCTACTCAACTACTCATCACCATTCTCACAAACTAGTACTGGGTTTGACACAACCATATTTGATCTGGTATAGTTGTCATTTGTGACATTCTTTCAGAAAAGCAAGTATAAAATAACATTTTAAGCATTGGGCTTAAACACACCCCTTCCAAAACCTCTTACATTGGTTTGGGACTGATTGATACATGGGCATTTTTCAGTCTATGTGTTTGTTTCATTACAATTAAAGAGTATATAAATATTTGCAGGAGCAAGACTTAAAACAAAATGTTTATAACAGTTTCAAAACATGTAAATATTTTAAAACATCTACATATATAGTTTTTTTTGTTTAAATACATTTTAAACCATGCATAATTTATTATATGAAATTGTGATTAATAAAATATCATCAAGTATGAATAGTTTGGATAAAAATTTCTTTCATCCTTTTGAATTAATTAAAATACAGGTATAACTGACTTCACTTGTCATAAAACAATGTTTATATTTTATTAGCGCTAATTTTTAATTAAGTTCATTACAATCTCATTCCTATGCTGATCATTTATTTTAACTGGATTTACAATTAACTTCTTCAAAAGTAACACCAGACTTACAAGTTTATTTCCTCATGTCTTTAGATCATGTGAAGAATTTAAATTCACAAAAATGCATTTTCAGCGAGAAACTGAAATGTCCCAAAAGTTTCCTGCACTCAAGTTGCAAGGCTTTTAGCCTCAGCCCCACCTTTAAGAATCTCCTTTATCAAGCAACTGCTTTTGTTTCTACCTAAATGACCACAACATTTTTTCTATATAAATGTCTACATTTTTTAAATGTCTATAAATTTCTTACAAATACATAAAATTACAAATTACAAATTGGTAATTACAAAATTACAAATACAAATACATATAAATTACAGTACAAATACAATACTGTTGTGGGTCTTCTGCTATTTCTAGTGCACCCATCCACTAAGTTTTTTTCTTTCTGTTTCCAGATTTTTTTTTTTGCTTTCCTCCTCTTGAATACACATAGTCAAGCACCAGTTTAAACAGAATGCACTGACTTCTAATAAATTATATCAAAGTGCACATTGGCACAGTATATAACAACTTCTTCCACAGAACTGTGTAAATCCTGTCAGGCAAAATACATGGTAGTGAGAATATAGAAAAGACAGTAATTGGAAGGGCAATTGTAAGTATGAGGCTGTTTCAGATTCCAGCACAAAATGGTCGAGAAATGATGCATGCATCAAGTCCACAGAACGGGGGAAAATCAACACTGTGACACGGATTTTTGCGCTTACAGCAGAAATTTCAAGTTACTTTACATGTAACATAGGAATACAGTTAAAGGCATAACAAATATTGTCTTTCTTATTTCATTAATTCAAGATTTCTATTCCTCAAACACAAGGAAACCAAACCAAAGCTCATTTTGGTTGACTGCGCATCTTAAACAAAAAGTTGCGACACAAAGGCACCTTTAACTCCTGCTGTGTTGAAAGAGTGATGATCCCCCACCAATTCCAGAAGAAAAGCAGTAAAGCACTTTCTTTGGAAAGCAACAAGCTGCGGGTTCTGAAAGGAAAGAGGCATATTCCAGTTTCCCTCAAAAATTTGATTACAGTGTTAACATCCTGGAGAAGAGCAAAGGTTCTATGGATTCCCTGTTCTCCAAATTACCCTACTGATTAGCTCACCATTTAATTTTACACTTTTATTCTTGATACTGTTTTAAGTCTTAAATCATCAGGACTGAGGATGCAGCACTGCAGTATAGAAACCCAAAAGCTAACTGAAGGGAAATTTGGTTCTCATCATCTAATATTTTTCTGGGAATCTAGTTCTTTGAGTGTCTTGCTTCAAATAGCTTTCAAAAGTTGAATTTTACCGGAAATACATCCAACAACTCTAAACATTCATTAAGAACGGGAGAGAAACTAATTCGTAACCAAGGGTGGCAACCATGTTGTAAGACCATTCTATAAGAAAAAATTGAAATCAATAATCCTAAGAAATTACGTTAACTGTAGAAAACCTGTATGACCTCTACACTACTAATGGAGGAAGTATTACAACCATCTGTGTCTTTCTACACAGGAACTTTGTTTTTAGCATAACCATAAGATCTTAAGGAAATCTTTCCCTAAATATACTTCAAATGAAAGCATTCTTTGCTAGTCCACTTCAAAACATCAGCTTCATTCCCATACCGGCATGTAAACATGACCTCCAAGAAGGGAGGGAAACAAAAAACAATGCTTTTGGCATACGTATTTCTTTGAAAACAATCACACAAAAACAGTTTCTCTCCTAATCTATGTGTGCATGAAAACATAACATACTTTATTATTTTCTATTCATCATCATAGTACAATATCTAAATGCCAAGGTTGATCAGAATTTAATAGCAACGATACTCAAATGCTTCAAAATCCTAACTTTACAAAGAGGATGTAGTAACAAGAATGTAACATGCTGTTTGATACTTGGCATTTTCATTCATGTTGTGTTTACTGGAGCTTATATAAACACTTAAGAGTGTACAGTCTGAGAGATATTTTAAAGTGTAATTACATGAGGTCATAATTATACATATTCTGACATATACAAATATTTCACAACCTATATATCCTTCTATCATTTCAGTGTTTAAAAGAAAAAATCCTTCACTACAGAATGGACTAAGCCAAGGATACCAGCAGAATCACATGTTGCACTGTTCTTGCTGCTGGAGTCATTAACACTCCAGTCTGCAGTCCTGTTAATTGTCTTAACCTTTCTCATTATAGTGCCTACTCATTTTACTAAAAGAAAAAATCATAATAAATATGCATGAAACTGAACAAACTAAAAAATTTCTTTAAGGAGATAACTGGAAATATTTAACTAGATGAAGGATTCAGATAAATGGAGTGCTACAAAAATAGAGACTGAAGAAAAGGGTATTAATCATAACAGTAAGTAAAGTGTTAAGCACAATGAAGTTTTTTTCTCAATTTCAACACATTCAATAAAACCTCACTTTAGTTGAGTTTCTCTGAAAATCCAGGTCTAAACTGCCATCTAGAGATAATAAAAAACCTCATCTGATTTATGAAAAAAGCAAATCTTGCCATGGGACAAAAAACAATTTCCCTCTATTAGGAACCAGCTCTCCAAAACTCTAGGTTTGCGCAGAGATTACTATCTGCAGTTCACAAAACAAGTACATGGCCAAGCAGACCTATTTTTAGCTTTATGTTTAAATGAACATCTTGCCTTGCTAGCATGTAAAATCATTGTTCCCCTTCTATGTGGAGTCAGAAATGCAGAGATGCTAAAATTTTCCATTCTATAGTCAGTGGGGTCTATTTTCTAGGAATAAATTAGGCTACATAAATCAAGTGCTGGTGCTTTTAAAGGCAGAACAAAAGAAAACTAAAATAAAAAACCTCAAACCCAACCCAGTACCAGTCTATGTTAGTTAGAGAACACAGACTGACTTGACAACCTGAACCACCAATAATCAGCTAACACCCAGTACTGCAGAAGTTGAACAAGGAGATAGTTTAGGGAGGTGTGCCCCTCTTCATCCACTCTCCACAAATCCTATAGATCTCAGGCAATCCCAGGCACGCTTCCTTTAAGGAAGGATCAATTGGAACAAGCAGCCCTTCATGGTGAAGGTTGCAAAGAAGATTATCCTTAGAGGTGCTGCACTAAACTTCGTAAGACCCTACAGAGAGCACAATCCCACCCCTCAGTACAGCCCCACTGTCTCAAAAGTTGTGGGGCTCGCTGATCCCATACATGGCCACTTCACCTTGCAGGAGAGGGGAATATGCCTGCATCCAGCACTTCCCTCCTTCACACTCAGGAAGAGCAGCTATACCGAACAGAGGTGCAAGACCACCACTGTATCAAAGTATCACTTCACTGTCACTACATCATTGTGATCCTGCACACATGCAGAACCAGAAAAGTGCACAATCGATGGACAAACCACAGCTTCCCCTGGCACCTGTACAGCTTTCTACTCCACTTCCAAATTACACATTGAAAACAAACAGCCAACAAACCTGAAAGGGGAAAAAAAACCCCAAACTCGGTTTTCTGTGTTCCTTCTGATTACATATTAAGGAAGTGTTCAGGACTTTCTGTACACTGTAGATTTACCACAGCTTTACTACATGCCCTGCTTCTTCACAGAATCACAGAATATTATGAGCTGGAAGGGACCCACAAGGATCATCTAGTCCAACTCACCATCTAACACCCGTACAGAGACCGAGAGCACATCCCAGAGCGTAACACCAACCTAGATCCCTCACAGTCTAGCAGGCCACTCCGANCTCTTTTGTTAACACTAACTGCTGCAATGAGCTGAAGAAGTTCATTACCAACCTGACATCTGCTTCAGTGCTGGAGCACATTTTGAGTAGTTTCTTTTAAAGTTCTCTTCGAGTTGTTTGTTTTGTCTTAATTCTGTACACACTTGTAGTATTTATAGAAAACACAGACTACGTATAATTGTAAGCTTGTTTCCAGTGAAGTCCCAAGTGTCCCACAAAGAAAAGGCTGGGTAGGTTTCACCTCATACTAATTGTGGACTTAATTTTTCTCACTGAAACGAGGGAATAGCACATGGCATGGTCACATATGTATAACAGGCATCAGCTAACAGCTCCCTCATCTTCTCACAGCTCTTTTACTGCCTCCTCTCACAGGATGGAGGCTGGCTGCCATCAAGGACCAGGAGACAGACACTGTGCTCATTCTCTCTTGAAGTATATCTTACTACTTGGACTTATATCGAGGTCTGGTTTGTGTGGTGGGGCCATCTCTAGTACGTGCACCCTACTGCTTTCAGATGCAAATAAAAAATACATTTAAAGAATAAAAAGCTATACCCAAAACATGAACATTCCAATAAAGCACTTAATGTATTTCAGCCTCATACTGGCATTTACTCCATGAGACCAGGCTACACCTTGACCAAAATAAAACACTAAGCCCTGAAGCACATGTACCATGGGCCTCAGCTCATCAAAACTAAAGGCTCTTGTTTATAGATCAGCTTCTCTTTGTCTATGCTGCTTGCTAAGGTAGACAAAGACTACAACAATTTGGACCCTGTCATTCTATCCTGTTCCCAAGGGCAGTAAAAGCACTATCACTGAGCCCTAACAAGAGCCTTTCCACTACAAAAGCTCATTTATTCCTTGCATCTAAAATTTGAAAGTTATTTAGATACAGTAAATTTCAGCAGTTAAAATTACCATGGCAAACCCAAGCTCCTCAAGTAATGGCTTTCAGTTTTTCCATTTTGAATTGTTTAAAAACCTCATCAAACAATCAATTAAAAAGGATTGATGTATAGGGCAGCTACACGAGGTCAAAGTAGATGTGCCTCTTTAAAACCGAGACTTTTAATTTTGATTTAGACATAACTTGAAGAAGATTGATACTGCTTTTACTGAGATGGTAGAATGAGAAGAAACAACATTTGAGGACACTATTATAGTTAGGGTTTGTATACACAATGTAAATAAACAGAATTTAGCAAAACTCAAAGCCACAAAATTGATTAAGCACAAGCTTCAGAAACTGTTTATAACTAAAAAACCTCCAAGAAGCACAGCTGCAAACATTTGCAGCAAGCAGTTCCAATGATCAGAAGTATAGCTCTCCTGGATTCCATCATTTCTAAGAGCTCAACTAAAGACAGAAAAAAAAGTAGATTCTGAGCAACCAGTATTAAAATATTTAGTGATAGAGTTTTATGTCTAATTGGAGCACCCATGCACACGTCTAAGTTTCCAGGTCTGGATCCTTCTAGGTCCTGCATCAGAACTAGATCTATGCATGCAACCTTTCCTCACCTTTCCCAAGAAATTCAGGTGCAGAAAACAGAAGCAACATAGGGGATACTCCATCCACGTCTTGGACAACTGGGGAATCTAGAACTACCGGTCACATTGAAACATGCCCATGCCCTGAAGGATACACAAAGCTGTAGCATGCTAACTCAGCCACAGCAAGAAGGATAGCCCTGGAAGTATAGGGATGAGGTGGCTGAAATTAAACAGGAGTACACAAGCAGAGGCCATGCAGATTCAGGAACAGTACAAAGGGAACCCTTCCTCTGGGCAAGCATTCATACAACTTTCCAGTCTCCTGCTTTTAAAGCAGCAAGATTCTACTGTCATATATTTTCTCATTCTGAAAAATAAATTAAACCTTTATAGCACGTTTATTTACTGTTGAGTCAGAAAGTCTTTCAACAGTGAAAAGAATTAGCAAGATGATCTTGTAACACAAAAAAACCCAACAGACTGTTCGTCTTAGTTTCTGATGACCTTTCCAAGGTACCAAAACATGTGACAGAATAGAAAAGTTCAGAGAACTCAGAGAACCCAGTCCAGTTCCAATACCAAAATCCTCTCCTTATGTCCAGGCATGAAATACATACATGCACACACACAATACCCCTAGCTAAACAAGATAGAAGAGCATATTTGTAGGAAATAGATTTAACTAACAGAAATTTAGTAACAAATAAGGAAGTAGGAGACAACAGATTTCAATGAGATAAACATGCAGTTGGGCAGCAGGAACTCCTAATTTCCAGTGCAGGCCTTCCCAGCAGTTGTTATAACTTGTCCAAGGCAACAGTTAATCTATGGTTCTATTTCCATAAACAAAATAAACAGTAAAACCCCCACACTCTAAACCTTACTTGCCTTACAGCCATATTATAGAGTCAATTAATATTTCTATAATGCTCTGTTATGCAACAAGTACTAACAAAACATGGTGTCTCCAGCCTTGGTGGTATCTTGTTACTGCACTTACACAGATTATAACCTATGATAACCATGGCTGGAAGAAAACCTTTGCCATAAACCCTTTCACGTGCTTCTAACTTTCCAAGGTGTTTACTGCTGCAGTTCAATTTTTTCCACCTTAGTCTTTACCCAAAGGTGAATGTTCTGAAAGTTTCTAAAAGGCTGGGCTTGATTGTTAGGAATTTTATCTCCCAGCATAAAGCAATTCTGAATACTTTTAACACTGAGAATTATGATTTCATCTTTTTGATTAGAATGATGCAGTCCTTCAAAATTGAAGTCACACCAAATTTGAAAAATAAGTTCTTAAAGTCCAACTTCACAACATAAAACTGAAATATTAGACACAAGGGAGGGCAACCCTAGATGGCTAAATTGAATACACTAGGTACTTAATATAAACAGTTTACAGGAAAACAGAAGTTCACCTTCTGAGGACTATCAGGCTTCCAATAGAACATGAATAACTATAAACACAACAGGCAGTTCAGCTTCAGACTAAAATTTAGAAAAAGGACTTGAAAAGCTCACTTGCCTCCTCGATACAGATGCTGCCCTCTGACCTGCACAGAAACATTTCAAATACCCCTTGCTGCTGCTGCTGCTGAGGGAAGAGCAATGCGGCTGTCACTGCTCCCGACCAGAGCAGGAGCAGAAGTCACCCAAGGGAATGGCAGTCCCAGCATGGGAAAGTAGGGCTAGAAACCACCACCATGTCAGAGGAAGGGAGGGGAAGCAGCCTGGGCTGCAAGACCATATCTCTTCTCTTCACCCTCTCCTTCTGTGAGTTACAGGCAGGTTTATTCACACAGGTGCAGCAGAGGAGAAACACATGTTGCTTGTTCCAGCCTGGGATTACACCTGAGCTAATAAACAGTGCTGATCAGAGCTGGCTCTCAGCACTCTGGTTCTGGAAGCATGATGCAGACAAATGGAAGTTGGCTCTGGAAAGAGCCAGTATAGGCCTGGGGTTTATTAGCTCAGGCTTTGCACCATGCAAAAAAATAAAATCTGGCCCTAGAGACCAAATAGCTTATTAAAGTGATACTGAGCCTAAGATAATAAACCCTGACAGATCCAAACTGACTTTGCATCAAGTCAGCTCAGGTGCGCTGGCATCTGCGGCACAATTAATCCATTACTGCAATAATCCCCTCCAAAAAAACAGAATGCACTATCTGAATTTAAAAATCACTCATTTTTACAGGAAACAAAGGGGTTAACTGTTTTCCACTTATAGGATTTCTGGTCCTCTCAAAGGAACATCAGCAGCTTCCAGAAAAGGTGATATCTGGTTTTTATGACTGTGAGACTAATCCTCTATAGTTAAATCAAGTCAATGCTATCTCATGGTTTGCCTAAGCTACAAAACAGACAACTTCAGTACATGTAGTGCTTCCCTGGCCTGCCAAGAGAGGGGTGAATCTTGATACCACTGCTAAGAGTTATTAGAGTAGCATCAAAGGAGGCAGCAAAAATATTTAATGTTAATGAGAGCCCAATATCAGAGGCACAAAAAGAGAACAAAAAGTCAAGGAGAAAATCCCCTTCACCTTTAACTCTTTCCCTGCTGCTCCATTCCTCCAGTAACTATATGAATGAACCAAGTAATTAATGGATTTAAAATAAATTCTATGCAGTTATCTCATAAAAATCCAATTGTCTGACTTACTCCTTATTGAAGATTCTAAAAATAAAAATTAAAAACAAAAAAACCAAAAAAGAGACAATAGTTGAATAATAATTGGAAAAGTAAAAAAGCAACAAGAGCAAAAGCAAAGAAAAACTACTTAACTTACAAACATAAGTTAAAAAGGATGTATTGACATTATCTGGAAATAAAAGACACCAAAAGAGAGAATGTTTATTTTTGTGGTTCTTTGTTTAGGTTTTGTTAAAAGTAGTGAAAATAAAATCATCTGACAACAGTATAGCAGTTGAAATTCATTTTTTACATTCATCTCCTGAAATTGCTAAGAGATTTTTTTCATATTGATTATTTTTAACTAAGATAGGTGTTTATTAAGCTCTTCCGTTAGCCTCAAAATACCACTGTAAGCTGAAGGAAATCATTGTAGCACTTGTAAGGTCTTCAGCAAAAAAGGCACCTAACCTAACACAGCATGTATTGTAAGCTGAAAATGTTAATTAAGAGGAGTATTTTACATATATGTCTAAATTGGTCAGAGAAATTGTGAAGTTTTGTCTTTAACTACTGTAATAAAGTCTTTGCTTCTTAGCAACAGGTCCGTGCAGGTCAAAGGTACTTGACCTTATTCAGGATTACAAAAGTGATTGCTCTCTATAGTGAAAAATCCCAAAGGGACAAAAGCCACTACGAAACCCGTCCCACTCCACACACAAAAATTACTTCAAGTCTCCCAAGGACAGAAGTCTGCCCTTCTGCCTCGCTGAACTAAAGCCCCAAGATCTGCCCAATCTCACTGACACCAAAAGGGGTTTCCTGAAGAGGTATACCATTCCAGTCTTTCCTGAACTCACGGCAGCATTTCTCCACTTTAGCCATTTGCAGTCATTCCAAGTCCAGCCTAAATTAGCAGAAATTCTTCCACCTTCACATTAGAATGGATAACCTGAGTATAACAGTATTGACTCCATCAGTGTTATTGTATATGCACATATTTTCTGTTTCTAGTTATCAAAGTAAAGGTACATATCTCACCACGACCTTCTCCAAACCTACTTCCTTTGCCTTGTTCAATGCTTCAAGAATTCCACGCCCTAAGGCGCAGGAACATCACATGGGCTGCTGGTGAAGGACAGTGTGGGTACATGGCAATTCCTTAATTCCTTGCTCCCCACCTGTGCTCCTCTGGTAGATTCCTTACCTCGTTAAGCCACGCATTCAAAACATTTCTAAAACCCAAGCTCTAATAAGAGGTCGAGGAGGAGGTAATGTTTAAAAAACAAACAAAAACAAAAGCTTCCACAAAGCTCTCTCCAAAAATGTCACTGTTTCTGCAGAGACTAAAATAGAGGCACCCTCTATTCATGCTTTAGCCATGCTGAAGGTTAGAACGGAGGGATCCGGGGATGAAGTGTTACGACTGCTGCTGTTTGCTCTGTAGCTTAGCCAGCACCCCTTTGCCCACAGGCGATGCCAGCATCCACCCCCTCGCCTGATGCCAGCGCGATCCGCGTGGGACCCACCACTGCAGAGCGCAGAGGCGTCCCCTCGCACACCCCCCTCCCTGACCGCTCGGCTACTCACGTTTGATGCACCTCTGGGAGCCCGTGGCCTTGCTCCAGCCGTGGCAGCACTGCCCCCCGCACACATTGACCCTGCGGGAACAGCAAAGAAGGACAAGTGTCCTGCGGGTTACCCTCGGTCAGCCCAGCTCCCCCCCATCCCGAGCCGGGCAGCGGGGCGGGCACTGGCCAAGGGTGAGAAAAGGCGGGATGAATTAAACCTCCCGCTCAAACTCGACGCCCCAGCAGGAAAGGGACCGGCCGCGGACTCCTGGGATGGGGAGGGAGCCTGTCCCGCACCCGGCCTCAGGTGCCGCGGGGAGGCGGCAAAGAAAGGGAGGTGTTCCGCGCCCGCGGCGGGTTTGCAGCCAGCTGGGCACCGGCGGCGGGCAGGTAACGCCGCGGTGCCCCCCAGGAGTCCGGCACGGGCTCCCCCCACCGCCCACTGCCTCCCGAGGGGGCGCGACAGCGGCCGCAAGGGAGATGCTGGAGGCGGTCGGGAGGCTGCCGTCGCGGAG
>WEKX01018400.1:25539-65074 GCA_013390025.1 Pitta sordida | reverse complement strand
CGGCAGCGGCGGCAGCTGGTGCTTCTGGCGGAGGGGCAGGGCGACGCTGCTGTTGCCGTGGGGTCCCGGCGGCGCCTTGGGCCGCGGGCCGAAGCGGGCCGGCTTGGTGAAGGAGGCGGCGTGAGCGGCGGAGTTGGGGTGGCCGTGCCCGGCGGGGCCCAAGCGGAGCTGGACGCCCGCGGCGCTCGGTTTGCTCATCCTGCGGGTCCGCTCCAGGGAGCCGCCGCCGCTGTAGCGCGTGTTCAGCTGCACATTGAACGTGCGCTGCTGCTGCTGCTNGCCGTGACGTCAGGGGCGCTCCCGGGGCGTGGGGAGGGGGCCGGGCCGGCCCAGGTGACCGGGAGGGGGGCGGCTGCGGGGTCCCGGCGGCGAGCGGGGCAGCCCCAGCCTGCCGTGCTAAGCGAGCCTTGAAAACACGTACCTGTTGTAACTTACAGGCGCCGACTTGCTGCCTGCTAGTGAGGCAGCACAGCTGTCCTGTGCAGCTGGGGTAGCCTACCTGTACTTCTTTAAAGGCTGAGTAAGCCTTTCTGTTCTATTTTTATGGAGGTAGGGCTTTAAACCCCCAAAAGCGTTATATGCATGCTTCACTCGGTAGGTAGGAACACCATCACAGCACACTTACATGTGTTAAAGGCAAGCATATTACTCAGTTTTGTGCTGATATGAGACAGAAGTTCCTCTTAGCAGAAATCCTAGCAGAATTAGGGGGGACTGTATTCTTTCTTGTTTATGTTTGTAAAGCAGTATGCATTACTAAGAAACATAATACAAACCACAATTACATGGTTGTAATTAATATAGAAGCAAAACTACCCCTGTTTCTCTCCAGAGTGTCTTAACCAATCTCACTCATTAGCGCTGTAAACAAAATACCAAAGTTCACAGAATAGCCCTAAGGTTCCATCTTCTAAAATACTCAGAAGCTGGTGTGTCTGAGTTCTTTCCAAGAAACTTTGTGGAGAATGACTTTGCAAATCCAATAGCTTGGGTTCAGATCCTCCTCTCTGGGTTCTCCTCTGATCTATTCCAAATCTTTAAGGACACTGACCCTGGCTCCAAACTGATGAGATTTTGCTTTTAAATGCTCCTGGCACACCTACACAGCTGGCAAGGGGAAAAGGAGGGTTTTACAATTACAAGACTCCAGGCAAGACCCAGTGTTAGGACCACAATGGTCCCTTCCCTCCTTAGTTCTCATCTATTTAAAACTGCTCAAAAATAAATAGGTGTTTTAAATAGATGCGAGTTTGGTGCTTGCTCTAGTCACAGTGTAAGGGAGCCATATCAGTGTTAAAGCTTCTGCTCCTGTGCCTGCAGCAGTCTGAATTGAAACCCAGTGTTCAAAAAGAAAATGCCAGAAGCACTTGGGGCTTCTAAATCCACAGTGAGTTAAACATGCATGAAACTCCGTGATCCTTCAGAGGAAAAATGTGATAAAATCTGAAAGCTTCAGAGCCCCAGTTTGAAGATAACTAAAAAGTTAACTGTGAGACCACTGCTGTTCTTAGCAAACATACATCTGTTGTTTTTTTAATTTGGAAGACATTCTGAGCAAGTTAACTGTTCAGCCTCCTGAAGGCTAATTATTGTAAATCCTGAGTATGCTAAATGTTTTGACTGTATTTAAGGAACAAAAAAAATACCTTGAAACCAGAGTAGAGGGGGTGGGGACTGAGTAAGTACGAAGAAATCAGTGTAGTACTAGGGATTGTTGCCCTGCACAAGGCTGCTGTCCTTCAGAAGTTTTCCAGAATGAGATCACAACTACGTGTGTGGCTGGGTTTGTTGAACAGAGGGCAAAAACTGCATCATTCCACAGCAGAAGCCAGTTGCTTTTAAGAAATGTGGGGTTTAAGTCATGTCAAGCTGGGGGCAAATGTGATGTATTACTGGCTACTGCACAGCAAGTGGTAAGAGACCTCAAGGGAAATATATCTGCAAAGGTGGATGCCTTGCATAGAATCATTGAGGTATAAAAACACGCTTGAAAAAGTATTTAGTATTATCAGAAATTAATGGATTGGGGTCAAGCATTCCTCACAAATTTACATGGCAGATCTGATTTTCAGTGTTCTCTTTTTTTAGTGGAAAATCCACTTTTCTTCTGTGTTCATCTGCTGTCTGCTTTTGCTCCCTCCCTCCCGCTCCTCCTCCACAAATCTGAAGGGTCTTGGATGTTAGGAACCATGGTTGCAGCAACACGTTAGGTTGGCCACAGAAGTTCTAAAAGCTAAAAGAGAACATCAGTGAACCACACTGCAGTCTAAAGCTCACCTCAAAATTTCTTCGTATGTAGAAGTTTGTGTTTCCAAAGGACAAAAAGTGGATCCAGTACCAAACAGGCAGATGCTGGCCTTTCAAAATCAAGCCACATGACTACTAAAGTTCCTGATGATGCTTTAGTAAGTGGTATCACTGTGAGAAACCTTCTCTGGCTGCCTCCCCATTTTCTATGGTAAAGACACTGACTTAAGTTAGTAGTGACGAATGGGAATTAGTATCTCACACCACCTTTCAGGCACACACCTCTCTTGAAGAAGAGTTAGGAGAGCACTTTGCATTGTTTCTGTTATTTTCTCCTGTGGTTTGTGACTAAAGGATAAGGACACAAAAAGAGAGTTCATTAGTCTGTACACTGCCCACCAGAGAGGCAGATCTCTGGGTGCTCTGCTGGAAGGCTGTAGCTGAGGCTGAGAAAGGCAGAACTGGCTGGAAGATTGGAACCTGGACAGGTGAAGGAGGCACAACTGCTGCCCAATGAGATCGCAGGATTGCTTCAAGGTTTAAAGGCTTAATGGACTGGGGAGAAGCAAGTCTGAGAGTGTATCTACAACCAGAACCAAAATAACATTATTTCAAACAAAAATGAAAGGAAGAACTAAACTGCCACATATTTTTTGTGAAGTCTCTTTGAGGACAGTTCCATGAGTTGAATGAGGAAGGAGAATTGTTTTGGGCTGTCAAAGTTGGCAGCACTCAAACCTCCATCACTCTTTCCATCAAATGAAGGAGACAGGACTGTGGCCCCATATCTCATGAAGGATGTGTGCGGTGCATAGGCTCACAGGGCAACTGAGGGACCTTTGCTGGATGGATCAGTGAAGATCCACATTATGTTGAGGGTGAAGTCACTCAAGCATGGGTGATCACTGAGCCAGCCTTATACATCATAGTGCCACAATGTCCCTTTGTGACTCCATGTCCACATTAGCCAAGCAGTAAGTTGAATGATGATACCTGATGTAACAACCTACAGGAGCACTATAGTGCTAGGTCTTGTAGATCCACCAGGCATCAAGTCTTAGCTTGTAAGGAAAGCTGAGTTGGGATCTCACAGTTAACATTAGAGTCTGACAAGGCTAGATGCTGTCTTTAGCCTCAATTTTGGTTATAGAAAGAGAATTTTACCTTACTGTAGCTCCATGAGCTTCAGTAATATTGCTCCAAACTTCTTTTGAGCTAAAGGGGGAAAAGCAGTCTATAATTCCTTGTAAGTTGAGGATCAGCTAGAGACCTATTATTTGATCTTTTCCTTTTTTGGACTGTACAATTATCTACTAAAGAAGTCCTGTATTTTGCAGGCTAAATTATACCTTTAGCCATAGCACTGTACAGGTAACATGACTAATTTAGAGGGTATTTCTTTTGAACAACGGAGAACAGCTTAGTCTCATTGTCATCAAGGTACGGAAAAGAAGCAATTGATGTTTATTATGTCAGTGAAGTATACAGGACACATGACTGAATACGTACATGATTTGCAGAGTAAGATTTTGTAGATGTTAATATCGCTTCTACATGGTATTTTTCGAACAGAACTGTACCTTCCAATCCTAACCATTGTTTGTTCCTTCAGGCAAAAGTTGTAATGACTCTATGGGTTGCAACTAATATCCTGAGGCCTCAGCTGTTCCTGAGTTTTTAATTGTTACTGAGTTACCACAGTATAAATATCATGAATAATCTTTCACAAAAAGACAAGTCCTGCTCACTCTATTCATGTAGTCACATTCATTTCCAAGGAATTCAGATAGTCAGACTAGGTCTGGATAGATATGTGAAGCTCTGGAAGGAAGCAGCTTAGCTTTGTTGGACCCATTCACTACTGGTAACCTTCCCTGTGTCTTGGAGATCTGTAATGATCATACTTGCCACATCTCAGTGATTCTAGAGCCACACTATGTTATGTTGGGTAAACAACCTTCTGCCTCTCCCTCCCCAGATGTACTGAATCCAAGATCCATGAATTCATCTTTGTAGTGCCTTCTACAGCATCTCCTCTGTAAGAATTCATCATCTCCCAAAGCATTGTTACTGCCACTTCAGTCAGGGCTATGCTGCATTAGACACTGTACACACATGAGCCAATAAATCATACTGGCTTTTCTGACTGGGGGTCACACAGTCCTGAAGGAGATCAGCTTTTCAGGGATAAAGGAACTTTCATGATGAGCGGGGTCTATGATATGAATTCATACCTTCGAGCAGTACATGTCTTGTATCGCCCTGCATGGCACTGGGTTTTCTGAAGCAGACAGATTAGTATGCAGAGAGTCCAGAGCCACAAGTCTGCATGAAAAAAGAAAAGAGACCAATGATAGCAGCGGTAGGGGTCATCACTCCCCCTTAGACTAGTACCAAAAGAATTTGGCAGAAGTTTGCTGCCAGTCACTACTGACCACCACCATGTCCAGTGAAATACACACTCAAGGCAAGTAGGAGTTGCTTTCTTTTTAAGTTTCTAACCTAGTCGTTGAAGGAAAAGAAGCTGTGTGGATTTGCATAGTCTTGAATTCCATTTTCTTGAACTAGCAGAAATCCCTTCTAAAATATTTGGTGGTTTCACAATTATCCTCACATACATAAAATAACTGATTCAGAAATACAAGATTTTTCCAAGATATGAACATCTCTACATTGTGCTGTTGCAATCATTCTTCCCCTCAAGGAAATGAATATATCTTGTGTATGAAACAATTAAAATACCATTGAACTTCTTTATTTTACCATTCCTTGCAATTGTTTGTACAATCCTGTGTACACTGAAAATAAATAAACTGCAAAGGAAATTGGGCAGAAAGGCTCACAAAAATAAGAAAATACATTTAATTATTTCACTTTACCTTAGGAGAAACATGTTTAAACGGACATATTCTTCACAAAAGCTAAGTAAATATTATAACTAATATTTAAAAACTCTCACATTGTGACTATGTTGTATGCCAAGAATACTAACCTCTACAAAAATAAACTCCAGCAGTGAATCCTGATTTTTCACTGTTGCACTGTGTGCTGCTAAGATTTATGAAAGTTGAAGGAAAAAGAATCTGTGTAAAATAAAGCTGCTCCTGACTTGAATTAGCATTGAAGAATGTCTTAAAGTTTTCATAACTATACATAATCTTGGCAGACCAGCAAATCAATATGAGTGGAAGTGAGGCAGACAGAAGTGGTATGGAAAGAGGAGCCATGGCTCATGGGAACACCCACTACAACCACCCTTGTAGCAACTGCTTAATAACTTGAAAGGTAATGTTTTCACACCCCTTCTGTGCTTGGTCTCCCCCTCCAACAGCTTGGGATGATGTCTGGTGGGTGGCTTTGGTATCTCCTGTCCGCTTTAATCTTGCTCTCTACATCATGGAGACAGAAACCCAGCCCTGCTTAGACTGCTGTGCTAGAAACTAGTACATGAACTTGACTTTCAGGGTAAACAAATGTTTAAAGACCAGCTGGGCACACAGGCAGGGAGATTCTGGCTGTCTGAATTAGAAAAAGGGCAGAATACTACACTTGTAATGATGCACTCGGAGCAGCTCCCACCAATGTTAGAGTCTGAGAGTATGTGTATAGGTTCTCTGTCTGTTTCTCTTTCAAGGTTTGTGGTGGAAGGTGGTGGAATGAAAATTACAAGCTTGCTTTTTTTTTTTTTTTTTTTTTTGTAAAGTAGACAGGGAAGAAAATGCTGGGCTTTCATTTCCATCACTTTTTCTCCAATAGCAAAATGCATCTGCAGAGGTGTTTAATGTTTGTCTGAGTTATGCATCAGGATGCTTGGACACTGACCATGGTCTAAGCAAGAGGGCCTCTGAGGGTCCCCTTCATCCTCAGTTACCATATGCATCTGTGGTGAGGTGTGGCATCATGCCAAGCAGCCTCAGGTGGAAACAGGCACAGCTGCTGCCCGTGTTGGGTAGGTCAGAAACCTGTTTCAAGAAAACAAGCCTGCAGGGTAATATTGCAGAAGGCTTCCTAGTATATGCCACAGATGGGAAGGAGATTGAGGACTGGAAGAGCTAGGACATGGCAGAAGGGATGAAGCAGGCCCCAGAAAAAGGCTAAACACCTGGCTTACATATGACACCAGTCACAGTCTGAACTGATCTTACTACCAGACAGGTTATAACATAAGAGAACCATAGAGAGACACACTAGCCCAGCAGAGAGCCTCACCTGTATTTAGAAAACAGAAATTAAGTCTGGACTTACAGCAAAGAGGCTTAGCCAAGGAGGGCCTGATAGGACCTGACTGCACCAGATAATAAAAACATGGTCTGTAACCAGCCAAATCAGTGATGTGAGTGACTACTTGACTAGAACCTTTTTCAGATTGAAGTCAGTTTTGCAGTCTTTGCCTTTTAAAAAGTCGGGACACTGAGCCTAAAAAAAGGAGTATGAATGTGAAGGTAATACATTTTTATCCTCATTTAACACCTGTATTCAAAATAAGTCGCTATAATTGCCAGGTTGTTTTAAGCTTGCCGTCGTTATTTACCGTGCTTCCCTAAAGCAGTAGCAGATGAAACAGTACAGGGCTTGTGGTCCGTCCCCAGCATGCCCACAACACCGTCCTGCTCTCAGACATTCCCGTGACGGCCAGCCGGTGAGTCACGCAACCGCAGCTCCTCATTGCTGGCAAACGGAGCCCACCTGAGGGGCAGCCTTTCAGCCCTTCCTTCAGTCAGGCACTCACTCACTTCTCCCAGTGGGGCTCCAGTCTCCGGCACACGCGGTGTCTCGGCACAGGCATGCTCATGGTCTCTTCAGAAGCCTTTAGCGCACAAAAGCAGACACTCCCGCTGCAGGCTGATTTATTAGAATACACAGATTTGCAGGACAACGTAATATCGCATGCAGCAGATAGGAACAGCATGTAGAAAGTCTTTCAGCTATACACATCTGTGTTGCTATTTGGAAAAAAAAGCCTGAAGACGTGCCTCTGTGCTAAATTGTCTGTCTGTGAGTGAGTGAGATTCTTGTTTGAATCACATGCATTTGGGCTGTAAAGAGTACAGCCATTATCTGTCCAGACTAAGGTCATCCAGGAAAGCAAGTACCGTATTTGTAGCATGAAGCTGCAGCTCGTGTAGCCTTTCTTTCTTTCCCTGATTTGACTTGTGTTGACTTTTAGCCAGCAGCACACAGAAAATCCAGACAATTCTCTAGATTCAGGATCCACGTGTAGATGAATTTGCTAGGTTTGTTCATATTAAAGTTTAAAATTTTCTGGGGAAAAAAAAAGCGAGGAGATTCGTATCCTTTTTTTTTCCTAAAACAAACGCAGAATTTTCAACACTCATAGTTTTGACCTATCAGAGTAGGCCCAGTCTTGAACTGAGAAGATGTAATCTTAAGAGAAAAAGAATGATCTACCTCTGCACAGAATTTTCTCATTTGTTCCTATTCAAAGCACATTGATGGTCATCTCTGACCTAAAATCAAGTAATACCTATACTCTTTCTAAGCTAAATTAACCTTTGTTGACTCTCATTTTCTGTGGGGTTCTAGCCATGGCTGACAAGGATCAAGAGTCTACTGCAGGATGGTAAGTTTGATGATTTCCAGAGTCGATTTAAAGGCAGTTGCAGTTACGAAAATCAGAAATTATGAATGCCAGTTATTTAAATTGAGAGAAACCCTCTCCAGTGGAGGAAACCTGTACAAAGACCATATGTCAGTCCTTAACATTGACTGGCAAAAGCACCAGTGGTTTTTTTGAGTTTTTGCCGGTTTTGCAAAAGATACACTACGTAACATTTTCAGGGGCTGCAGGAATCTCTTGTGATTCTTCACAGTTCAACTCATCAAGTACTGACTTCTGCAACTTCAGTACTTCATTATGTAAAGCAACTTTTCCAAGTTATAATCCTATGGTTCTTCAGCCTTCTCCTGCCATCTACATTATCATGTATCTTTCAAAGACTAGAATAGATTTATACTAATTCATTTAGCTCCGCTCAACAATAGGACTGATAAATTGGACTTTCACTCCTACTACCTTTTCTTATGCATTATTAGTTTTAAAACGAGGTGGGCTTTTTCCTTCTTAAAGAATTTAAGATTTGTTTTTGTTACAGAGAGGATCTCAGTAACTTGGCACCACAATCAGGTAGAACAAAGTAGTTTTCTAGATACAGTAATCCCTTGAACATCGCGGGGGGTTGGTTCCAGAAAGATGCTTCCATAAGTGAAATCCACAAAGTAGCGGTAAATACGGTAAATAAGGAAAAGACAGTAAAGACATGGAAAAAACCCCACAATGTATTGAACCCACAAATGGTTAACCGCCAAGTAGGGAGAAATGACTATATTTATGTTGAACAAAAGATACACAACAGCAGTTTAAATATTTCCTCACAATTTGATGCAGGGTTTGGCAAGAAAAAAAACCCCACAACATATTCATAATTCACATTTTAGAAGTGTTTGTTTAGAATCTGCATCCAAATCTCATCTCATTTCTGTGATCTCCAAGTGTTCAAGCAGGCAGTGCGTGAGGATTAAGTTCTGCCCTGTGTTCTGAAGAAACTGGGGAGTTTTGATTAACTTATTCACGTTTTAGACTGCTATTAAGAGCCCAGATCAGCACACTCGGAAAGTGGGTTTTTTTTCTCTTTTCTTTTAAAACTTGTTTGTACAGATGAGCTGAGCCAGAATTTGCATTTAAACTAAACCTCTTTAGCAAGTAATTTTCTTGAATGTAACTCCAAATGTTCCCACAGCAAATTTTTTAAAGTGGCCATAATGTTGTGACCAGACAGGTAGATTATTATTCACATTACGAATAAAAATCAAAAAAGTCTTCACTGAATTCTTTAATGGGCCTTTTTGTGAAGGAGGATATAAGCTAAAGATAAAAGAGCTACTAGGGATCCTCAAAGCAGGGAGCATTTTTTGTTATTTTTTTTGTAAGTGTGCCTGCTGTAAATAAATGTTTAATCATTTGTCTTTTGTATTGAATGAAAAACAGTTAATGTGACTATCTAGTTAAGCAGGACATATATGTGTTGAATACTCTATTAATTGGTTTTCACAGTTTAAAATAGAAGTTCTTTAAGGGATCTTTTTCTTCTCTGTCTGTGCAGTAATCTTCAGTACATGTTAGCCTGTGTCATGAAAGCTTATCTCCTCAGGAAAGGAGACTTCAAGTTCTCTTTCACTGGTAAAGTAGTTTAGCTCTATGCCAAACTGGAAAACTTCCCCCTCCCCCAGGGATAAATAAAATCCCTATAAGCAAGAGTTCAAGTCAAGCAAGTTCTTCACTAGTTACTCTTTCCATGAGTCACACACTTCTCTTATGCAGAATCAGTTCAGCTCCTTGTCTCAGTGATGCAGAATCAGCCAGCATAACCTAAATTATCCTTCACAGCCGAAAATAAGACTAACCTCTAATACTAGCAAGAATAAAAGCCCTCTGCAGTTACAAACCAAACTTTTCTTCTTGCCTTCTGCAGTTTTCTTCATTTTCCTATTCCTTTTACTCTTTGCCTAGGTCTGGCTCGCTAATGAAAAGAACGTGATTACCTTCTCACATTGATTATTTCTAAAACAGCCACTAATCTTCCCAATGTTTTTCGGTCAGAGAGATGCTCTTCTTTTCTTATACATATATGGGTGGTATGTGGGAAACCTTTCTTCAAAAGTAAGCAAGTAACCCATCCAAAAGAACAAAGAATGCTTAAACTGGGAATGTGGGTAAGAAACCGTGAGTTAGTTTTCAAATTCCACATATTACCAGCCCGTCCGAAATACTGTGCACAGAAAGGAGAGCAGTCACAAGGGGGACCTTTGGTTTATATTGGGTATTATGGTGATACATGCACAAAGGTTTGTGTATTGTCCAAGAGCATCTTGTCATGGACAATACTACTACTGAATCACTTGGAATGTTTTGTCAGTTTAGTTTTCCAGGATATCTCCAGAAGTGTAGCTGGTGATGGCATAGTGGAAGATGAATGATACTCTCATGACCTTCAGTAGTAGGTTAAGCCACTAGGTAACCTGTCCTAAAGGAGTTACACTAATATTTTGGCTGCCTAAACCTGTAATTTAAGGATGTTTAGAGTCAGAGGTTTATGAGTATACTGAAGTAACAGAAACTGTAGCACAAAACACTTTCAATTGCAGGCAATTAATTATTCTTTGTTTACACCTGTTTTATTAGGTCTCTTTTCTACCTACATGTTTTACAATATACAAGAATATACTTAATTAGGGTTTAAATATAGCAAATGCCTATGTACTTTGAGGAAAACTCCAAGCCTTATAACAGATTTTGCTTTGTATTAATCTACAGTGGTGTGAAAGCTGAGCACATGGTTTAGGTTCCCTTTTATCGCTTGTCTGGCTTTTCCGAACGATATACATAAATACAACTGTATAAACTGGAGATAGGAAAGCACTTGTTTAAACATGTGCATGCCCACAGTACCACAATTTACAGACACTCAGAGTTGGCACTGTGTTCTGACATAGAAATTGAGGGTTGCCCCACACATAGTGAACAATTGCTCTAATGTTTGAAATACAATGGCTACACTGTTTTGTTTCCAAGTTCTTTAGTAAAAATCAGTAAAGATTTTTTTTATGATATTATTTTTCTACATACTGTAGAAAAGTATTCAGTATATTATTTCTGAATTAGCTGTAACTTATAATACTCTAAAAAAAGAAATCTTCAAATTAAAGCTTAGGCACAACTTACTGGCAACTTGGGGCAAAAACTTCGAAATTCAGTGGAAATGCTGTGGTAACCTGTGGATTCAGAAGCAGCAGGTGGAACACAAACAAACAAATAAAAAAAGCTTTCTAAGAAAACCTCCAAGTTCCATTATACACAGTTTCATTATTACAAACCAACAAATCAACCAAGCACTACGTTTTATGAGGTGTTAAAGAGTCACAGGAAAAGGGGCTGGGGGACTGTATCAGAAAGTAACAGTGCAAGGTGGTGGAGCAAAATCCCCACAATTGTCCCTGTTAGAAGACAATTCCCTGTGCTGGGTGCAGTTGTGATACATGCTGCATAACCACATACGGCCTGGTGCTCCTGAGCCCAGAGGTCAATCCGAACACCCCAAAAGTTTTCCTAGATTAGCCTCGCAGGTTTTAACCTCTTGTTAAATTGCAACATTGCATGAGTCACAGTCCGGCCGCCTCTGCATGCAGACACTCTTCAGTGAGTGGTTGTAAAACAGAAAGATTTTGGTGACATGTTCATTCTAAGCTTATTTCTTGATGGCACGTCATACTTCTGCTTTCCTGGTGTCCAAAGCTGACCTTGTCATCTCAAGGAAAGCACCAGTGTGTGACGAATACACTGAGCAAACAGCTGCCAGTAGTGTGATAGGATGTACTACGCTGTCAGCAAATCTTTCTATGAGGGTCTAAAAGAAGGAGAAGATGCTTAGCTGTTCAAAATGACACTTTTTTGAAAGGGACACTAGTGATCTTTGCAGCCTTGCAGCTATCCATCATCTCTACTGTATTTCACTCAACTAGACAGAATCTTTTTACCGTGTTACAGGAATGATACAGCAGTATTTTTCCCTTGTACTTCAGTAGTTCTCGGCAAAAATGCCAACTTATCTGGGCTTGTATCTTCCTATCTGCTGTGGCTCACTGTCATTTTTAACACTGTATAGTTCTATTAAGCAGCTAATAAGCACCTATGCAACAGTTTTCCTTTATAGACTTCAACACACTGGCACAGCTACACTCCTGTTTTACCCAGGGATAAAGTCAAGGAAAGCGAGGCCAACACTGGACTTTCTAATGCAGGCTGCAGTCTGGGTGGCAAGAGGCCGACGGATATTGGTTTTTTCCTCTGGTGTGCTGGAAAAGGCTTTAATTAACCACAGCGGACTTCAAGTGTGCAGCCATTTATGGGGCTGAAGGCCCCACGGGGTTCCCACATGTCCCGCAGCCGCAGCTGGTTGTGCTGTGGGTGTGGGGACTCAGCCCAAAGTGTGGCAGCACCCTCCCGTCACAGCCCTGGGGCACAGCACATCTGCTACACCCAAACACAGCCTGCTCCCACGTTACAAGGAGGAGAAGAAATAAAGAGGGAGACATACAGCCTTGAAAAAGTTGTTGCATAGGATCAGAGGGGAGGTGAAGGAGAGAATGTGTAAGAAGAAAGGGGAAACATCACAGAAACTTCCAGGACAGTGAGAGAAAATGCATTCAGAGAAGAAGAGGAGCAGGACACCTCACCTTATACACTCGAATTTTGATCCAGCAAAACCCATAAGAATCATTTAAGTGTCCTTTAAATTCGAGGAGCTGGAATACAAAGGTGCCTGAGCTGTGCAATCTTAACATTTTTCCACTCAGACATCTGTCCATGTTCCTGCCCTGTACTGGAAACAATCACAGAATTACAGTGCAGTTCTCCTCAGTACCATGCTCAGGTACATGGAAGCTTAACAGAACAGGAAGTAAAGCTCCTATCATTACAGAATCACAGAATCAGTAAGGTTGGAAAAGACCTTAGAGATCATCAAGTCCAACCTATATTACACAAGCACAAGGTGGACCATAAAGCAAGATCCCACAGTGAAATTGTCTGCCAGTGCAGTCTTTGTTGTTTGGAACAATCTAGTCAACCATGGTGCACGAGCATATCAATCTCATTTTCATGGCCTCATTTTCATTGCCCTGCCACTTTGTAAGGCTAACACATTATTCACATTTCCAGCCTCCATTTATGCATCAGCATCATGCTGTATCAACTCCCTGCTTTCTGTGTGAGAATTTTCTTTCCACCTTAGAAAGCTCAGGGCTTTTCCCGAGTGGATAATTCATCTGTCGAGTTAACTGCAAGTCTTTTAGCACATCGCTTACGGATTAATAACAGCATCTATGTTTACATAGGCCATTATATCCAGTGTACTTCCTAATACCTTGGAATTGTTAATATAAAATGTTAATGTTCTTTACAGAGGTGTAGACAATGTTTTTGTCTTAAACCACTAAAAAAAAGTGTGATGTTTAAGAACTATTAAGTAGACTAATAGACGTATCATTTAACCAAATAAGCATTAGCCTTAAAAAAACATTTAAATAACATAACCTTAACGAAATATATAAACAGTGTTGAATTAAGGCTTAAATAATTAAAGACATTCAATATCATTAAAAAAACCACCAAATATTAGAAAGTGTATCCTGACAGTGAAGCTTATCAGTTTAAAGACCCATGAAACATTGGCATACTTGACAATTGGACCCCTCTGTTGAGTACATAATAGTATTTATATGGTTTAAGTTTTAAGGCATCTGTACATTTACCAGTTCAACTGATAGGTAAAAAAACCCCATAAAAAATGAACAGAAGTATACTCTAAAAACAGGCTGTCAAACATTTATGGCATATGCATCCAAATACTCAGAAAAATCACAATCTAAGTCTTTCTAAAACAGTTCAAAGTAAGTCACCAGCAGCTGTTAGGTTCTGATTTCCTTTCAAAATTAGATTATTAATTTAGATGCAACTGGAAGGTAAATTTGGCTATCCCAGTTTAAGTATCAGTCTTCATATAATGACAATGTTCCCATTTTATAACAATTCCCTAATTACAAAGAAATTCTGAGTTGATGGAAAGCTGTGCCATGAGACAGCTGGCTCAGCCAATCAAAAATAGGATTTTCTTTTTAAAGTTAATATTGCCATTCACAGCCGTGGGTTGTGTGTGGCTCTAACCCAGCTGTTCAGGATCACAACAGAGCAGACAAAGGCATGTTTCATCATTTCAAACCTTGCTGCGCTGGTTCTGTTCAGCTTTTACTTCGGGAAGTGATGGGAGGGCATGGGCTTGTGTCTTGGCCATACCCCTGAGAGCTGGTGGACAGATATCCATTTCCTTAAAGCCCCTACCCCGTCATCCACATGGCTGCAGACTCAGACAGACATAGGGTGTGGGGTGAGGAAAATGAGGGGCTGCAGCCCAGCTCCGCTGCCCCTCTGCCAGCTGCATGAGGAAACACCTCCAAGGGCTCCCTTCTCTGCCGGGTTTACTGCCCCAGTGCTGCTCATGGAGGCTGGACGCTCAGCTTAACGCACTACAAGGAGAGAGTAGATTTCTGCCTAGTGCTTGGCAAGGCAAAAACCAAAACCAGGCACCTCCAGCAGTTTGAGGCATTGATCACATTTGGATGAGTGATAGTACAAAAGTGTGCAGTGATACCTCTGTGTACATGGGAAAGGAGGCAGGAGCATGCACATGGGAGGTACACACAAAACCCTAAAAATAAGAGGCTATAAATGTACTGCAGAGTCAAAAGTAAGTGAAATGTTTTCAGAAAATCCTAAAGGGAAGAATGGAAAAAAACCAGACCAGCCCTCTGGGAACTCTGCTTTCCTAAGTCATAAAACCCTCTGTTTTCCCCGTCTGGAAAAGTTGTCCACAATGCTCAGAACAATATGCTTTTATTTTTAGTCTTTTATACCAAATAGCAGAAAAAAAAAATTCAGTGTCAACTGCCGAAAGTACCATCCTGTAGTTAAGAGAGATACATTTTTAAAAGCTGGAGTTTGAGACATGAAAGTGAAATTGTTCAACAAAGTTAACAAGTAAACATGATATTTCAGAAACATGTTTGTGTCCTTAATTAAAACACGTTTTCAAACTGCTTTAGTTTTTTATGCCATGAGTGAAAAATATTTCATGCTCTTCACTTTGAAATTCACAGAAATTTAGAATCTTTAAAAGTTCTGAAAAATTGACAAGCCAAATGTGTTGTTAATAAACAACAAAAAAAAATTATTTTATTGAATGAAATGGCTTGAAAACAAGCCAAACTTCCAAAATGGAAAGGAAGATACATTTTTTTTCTTTTTCTGAAGGCATCCAGCGGTGCAGGAATGCTTTGTTGAAAATCTAAAGATGGACAAATAATCAAAAACTTGGTGGAGCATGGAGCAGCAGACTGTATTAATTAAACCTCAATTATCTTTGCAGCACTATTTGGTTTTGCATGGTCGCGCAGTATATTCATGGATATTGTATTTAATCCTGCTATCACTAGATAGACGAAACTCCAGACGCCAGGAATTTGGTTTGGCTAAGTCAAGCACAGTGACTTATTTCAGATGCTGCTATCTGTTTTTTTAAAAGAAGCATTGTTACTTTTTCCTGTCTGTTCTACAGCTGAACTGGGGCTCAGATCGCGTGGGCGTGCTCAAGGCAAACCTTCAGACAACACCCAGATATTGCAGAAATTTATAGAGCTGTTAATGAGGCTTTGCCTGGGTGTGTTGCTCTATCTGCTGCTGAACCGGGTCAGTGACTGAGACTCCTGGGCACCCTCCCAGCTACTCACTGTTGCTTTTTCTTTTTTTCACTGCCAGAGGTTACCCTCCCTTGAGATCTGCCTCTGCCTTTGAATGCTTAGGTTGACATTGTGAAGTTACATATCTGTCATTGTCACGATTGCTTTGTCATTGATACTTGTTATTAGGTACTCATATTACAGATACAATCCCACCTATTTCTCCTTTAGCTTAGGGATAGCCATTGGCTTTTTAGTTTTTTATGGATGACAACCAAAGCGGAGTCAGCACGGTCGGGAGTATGCTAATGCCTTCACACAACAGTGTGTCTAAGGTTGCTGTAGGAGTTCAAAGTTTATAGCAGCAAAAGGTCATTGGAAGCACTTCTTGCCTTGATGGGCTGGCAAACCCCTGTGAGCAAACTGCTCTTGTGCACCCCTCCTGAGAATGGAAACCTCTACTCCAGTTTGCTGGGCTAGTCCTTATTTTCAGAATCTGCTGTACCATAAATGCAGACCCGTTCAGATGTCAATCAAAGGTAACCTTTTAGTTTGGCACGCCATACGTGTTAAGTAAGAGATGCAGGTAGGGTTTCACTGCATTGACACCTGTGGCAGGCTTCCCCAGAAATCTAACAAAGTGTAAGCAGGGGAAGAGGTGATAAGAGGCAGAGTAGTTTTGGCAGCCTGCCACCACAAACCAGTGTATGTCACAGGCAGATCCTGTGCAAAGATCACAGCAAGCTAAACATTACAAATCCTGAGAGGTCCTTGCACAATTAACATTTTAGAAATAATGTGTATTCTGTAAACGGCTATGTTTTAAAGAGGCCAGGAACAAGGAAAAGTAGCCTGCAGCCAGGATTGTGCTAATTAAAGTGTACAACAGAATCATTAACCAAGTGACCTTAGGGGTGAGAAGCAGGCAGGAGGAAGGGGGAATCCCCTTAGTACCATGTGATATTCCAGTGCCCTGAGAAGGCAGACAGGATGGGGAAAGCTCTCCACCAAAGCCTAAAAGCCACTATGCCACTATGCCGAAAGTCTAATGACTCTGAGCACCCATCAGCACACACCACAGTGAGGGTACACCGTGGCCCAAAATTTCATGAGCCCATAAAGGTCTTAGAGAGTATGCTTACTGAATGTAGTTTTAATTATGGGTTTGGTTTTACCTTTCCTTACTGGCATTACAGATTGATGGTCTGAAGTAAGCCTCATCTTTAAGGGAAAATATGCTTACAAGCAGCCTTACACTCTAAAGTACTCTGTTCTTGTGAGCACAGCAATGTTTAAAGCTTTTCCTGTAACCACCATCCCTATCTATATTTTTCAGGATACCCTAACGATGATATAGTCAGCCTCCTCTTAGTCACACCGACTGTCTGGGAGGTGGGATCTCTGGGTCTGAGATGTGGGAGCATCTGTCAGCAGACTGCTTTAGCCAGGAAAATCGTCTGGCACACAGGGTGTCAGGAGCCTGCTAAGTACAGAGCACTACAAAGGAGGTTGTAACGAAGCAATGAAACCTGCTCATGCTTCTTCATCTTCCTTTGCTTGCTGCTATGGAGGAACATCCTTACAAAATGGGCCAGCTCATGGCTGGCTTTGTTTAGATGTACCAGCCCATCGTCTTTTTTACTCCTCATCTGATTTTTGCTGGTAAACTAGGGACTCTTACTGAAAAATCCTTTTTGTTTCTGTCCCCTCTTCCACAGGATCAGCCTTCTGTGTGGCTGTGAAATTCCTCACTTAATTCTTTCTGTCCCTTGATCGTGACCTGACATCTCTATCAGCCTCTGATGTTCAGGTTTCTGGGCATGCAGCACACAGCAGCACAGGGCTGGATTTCCCTGGCAGGAGCCTGCAGGGCTGCCAACAGTAGTAATGAGGAAGAAGGATGGAGAAACTTAGCCAGAATCTGTCACATGTATACACTATCTTACAGTAATTAGGAACCTCATAGCAGCTCGGATATACATGCCCTTTATGCCTGCCCAAAACTTATTTGCATGCTGTATTTTTCTTAGCATGTTTTCCACCAAATCTTTTGAACAGTATTTTGGAGCAGCTCTCAGTATCAGCAGCAGGATAAATAGAGTAGTCCTGTTCAACTTTAATTTGTAGATTGCAGCAAGGATAGTATTCAAATACCAGCTCTTACAATCACAAGTATCTAAACTTTCTTGCATGCAAGCACCCAGTCAAAGGAATGCATATGCCCATACCAAAAGTTCTTTCAATACCTTTGCTGGCATCTGTTATATATTGCTTGAACAAAGAAAGAATGGGTCTTTTCAGTCATCTAGTAATTCATACCCAAGTTCTTTGTTTCTGGGGCACAGGAATGAAGCTGTCCCCAGGAAAAAAAATGGTTGAAAAGACCTCAGTGTAATCTTGTTTCCCTTCATGATTAACTGCAACTAGGAAAAAAAAAAGGGATCTCTTTCATGAGCTTTAGGTCGCTGAAAACATACTGGAGTCATGCTGCTTTGTCAGCTGAACAGGAGCTCCCAACGTGACACACTGCTAAAGGAGACAATGCTGCTCTTGGATACACAGACATATACCCAAGGGTATATCAAGTAGGACAGCTATTGTATGTCTGTACATAGTCCTGAGTAAATATTGCTAGAATACTGCCCTGGCTTAGTGTCTGCCATTTGAAAGGGATGTTCGTAAATAATAGTAAACTTTGAGAAAAGGCACAACAGCGTTTAACATGGGGACCAATCTTCTTTGTCCTATAAGCCAAAAGTCAGGAGAGAGGAACTCCAGAAATCATCAGTAGAAGACAAAATTGGTTCCTGGGAGTCCCACCATTAGGCCATGATAGAAGATGGGCTGGTGTCTCATAACCATGCCATGGTCCTGGCATAAGATTGCACCTTTAACTTCTTGCATTTCATATAGCTCAAGTGCTGCTAATTAGCCATGCAGAAAATAATGAGACTATAATATAATACAAAATATAATATAATATAATATAATATAATATAGAATGTAATGAGGATATAATATAATAGAATATAAAATAGATGAGAAAGCCCATGAATTCAGATGATTTAGCTTACCAAAAAGAAGGTCGAGGACAGACTTCAGAGTCTTCCTGAAGACTTTTATAAGAACTGTTTCAATTCAGCAAAGGAGAAGGACTCTGAAGGTTGAATATGAATAATATCCTCATTTCTTAAGGTGAAGAAACTATTTTTGAATATAATCCAGCATTTTAAATTTTGAAAAAGAAAGCTCAAGGCAGCCATAAACTCATTCTCCCACTGAAAGCCATTCTCCTCCACACAACCCTATGAGAAAGTATTGCTTGTTCACATGGTGAATGGTTGTAGTTGTACAACTAAGCCAACTGTCATAATTTTTTTTTCCTACATGGAAAAGAACAAGTAAAAGTTCTCCTACCCATTTCTCACTTTCTATTTTGGAAATACTTATTTATGATGAAGAAATTCATAAACCTGAATTAAAAAACTTACCCTAAACTGATCAGTCCAGCTGCTCTGGCAGCTTGCATCTTCTCTGATGGTAGCACATAGTTGCAGACGGGACACACTTACCAGCAAACCGTGCAGGGCACTCAGCCTTACTAAAGAAAAAAAAAACACTAAACATTCAGAAGCCCTTGGCCAAGATGACCTCTGCTAGCAGTTTTAAAACTTTTACAGTGAATTAAGGGACAGTGTCATTTTTTTTCAGGTATGCAGAACACATATTAGGAGATGAGGCAAAGCAGAGGAATCTGGGAAATGAACACTTGCACTTACAAACACTCAAGTAACATTAAATGTATTTTTATGCAACAGGACAATCTCTCTTTTTTGGCTTTCTTAAGAATGGCTAATAGGAATCACATGACAATGATAATGTGCAGTTCTGGGCTCCCCAGTNATTCTGTGATTCTGTGATAAGTGCTTCAGCAGCCATTATTGTGGCTAATGGGTTTTAAAACCAACAACAGAATTATTGGACATCGCTATTAAGTCCTCTTTGTCATGGTGATAGAATTGATCGAGTGCTCTTCAGTGAATAAACTCATTGGTGAATTACTCTGTTTCTTGGTCAGCTCTTGTGTTGACAGGACTCTTTTATCGTTTGAGTGGCAGATGGTATGCTTGGCTGCTGGGAGGCAGCAGACAAAGTCAAATTGAGAGCTTAGGGAATAGACTAAGAAATGCCAGTGGAAGCTTGTGCAATGTGTGAGAATCAGGCAGATTCAGAAGGCAAGGAGGAACCCATGTCTAGTGACTGTTAAGACTGATTTGGTTAGCCATTGGGATTATCTTTCTGATTATATAGCTGATGGTTTCTTTTAAAGACGCTATAGTGATTACAAACATTGTTTGGTTTTCCCAGCAGTTTCAGAAACCACCTGAACCTCCAAGAAATCAGGCACTCATGAAATGACTTGTCAGAGAGGAACAACACCAACAAAACGCCAAAATGAAATGCCACCTTCTTACATGCAAACGTATTAGATGAGAAGGAAAAGGGATTAGGAGAGTCTTCCTCTAAATTTACATATTGCATATCATAACTTCTGTGTAAGTCTAGATGGTTTTGTTATTTTTAGCACAACTCTACCAAATTAAAGGGAACCATAGAAACCAGTAAATTAACCTATGCTTGTTTTCTGTACCTCAACATGCCGTATCCACTGTTCCTGTAGTTTCCAGTGATCAGAGAAAGGGCAGCCTGTGACTTAGGCTGGGATTTGTTTTCTCAGCAGTAAGAGTTTGTTTCCTATTTCTCTCTAACCCTGTGTTCCGTCTCCAGCAGCAGGCCCTGCCCTGGCATCCCGAGCACCATCCCTACTCTCATGTGCCAGCTCAGCAGGGAGAATTGGTGCAATGAATTTTGCAGCTATTCTCTGTGTGCACCCATCAGTGTCACCAGCCACATTCCTGGGACCTGACACACGATGAAACACCTCTCCCACGCATTTTTCTCTTCCAGTTTTGGCTCGTTCCAGTGGTTTTCTTAGAAAAATAAACTAACTATGGTCAGAGGTACTTTAAAACGTAAAGCAGACATTTTGGCCCCTCAGCAAAACATCTCTAGAGTGAAGTACGAACTGTAGAAATGTACAGAAGATGTTTTGACCACCAGAGGGGGGCCTCCATTGTCCCACAATTAAAGTAAAATCAGAAAACCGTGTTTAAGGTGAAAAAGAAAACAGCAAGCATGTATTTGTACTAGGGTAGCACCTACAGGAATAGAATGATGATCAGCTGATTGCAACACACCAGTGAAGGGAAAATGAGTTTAGGTGGGCTGAGCAGGGAGCTCTGCCTGGTACCCACCCCATCAGCTGTGCCCAGAAGGTGCCTCACAGAGGAAATTCTTGAGGAATGATAATACAGCTTTTTTCTGTGAATCTATATGTGAAATACAATGAAATTATCTTGGCTGTTGTATTTAACTGCTGTTGTGTTCATTTCAATAAAAGTAATGCTGTAGGTGCAAGTTAAGCTTTCAAACCTGTCACCATATGTCATGGTATTAATGTCCCTGGCTTAATTTCAAATGGGACATTTTTCAGTCGCCAATATTTTGTCAGTATTTTGCATAGATCTAAGACATGGTTAGGCATTCCAGGTACAGTACAAAGAGCAGACTTCAGAAATAAAGTTTCCAGTTAATACTTATAATTACAATGAGAAATGCTAACATAAAATCCTACGTGTAAGATTGGAAAAGTCAGAAAAATGGGTTTTCTATCTAAGAAAATGAATTGATATGCAACTGAGAGATACCACTCTTCTTCAATATTAGCTATTGTACTGTAAATCTCAAAAGCACTTGTTTTCCCATTGTCTGCACTTTGCTTTTTTCCATCTGTGTAGAATCAATGCAAACAATGTGTAATACCATATCCCATGCTTGTGGTCTAAAGCAACTTTCAAAAAGTATCCATATATAATCATATTAATAACAAGGCAGCAGAAATTTAATTCAGCATTTAAGGTAAAAAATCCTGTTTGTGTTCTGTGCCTTGTACAGCAGGCCATCTATGCAAAACAATGGCATTAACACTACCACATAGAATTAAAAAAGATGGGAAGGTTAGTGCTGCTTGAATAGCAATTTACAATCTTGCATGTTCTTGCTTGGAAACATTGTTCAAAGGAAACAAATCATCCAGCAGAAAGCCTCATTCCTAGAGTCTTTCAATAATATATAAATAGGATCACTTAGACACAGCATTTGTCCCCCACCCTGACTTATTCATCTATTTGTAGCGGATGTGAGAGCTCATGGGTGGCCTAACATGGTCCTCATTCAATTTTATTTAATTACTCACTTGATTTCACTTGAAAGAGCTATTAAAATGGCATCTTAATTGCTCAGTGTTACCCAGAATCTCTTTCAAAGCCCGTAAACTGTCAAGGATTAAAAATGATGTCATTTTTCTGAATTCCCTATTCAGAAGGGGAAGGGGAAAAAAATCTCCATACAAGCCAAAATAAATACATAAACACCAAAATACACAGCCCTTGAGGAGGGGGCCAACTCTTCCCTTTCCCCGATGCTGCACTTCTGATGTGAGCAGGATTCGAGGCAAACAGATGAAGCACTACAGCCATAATGGTTCAAGCAAGAGGGGAAAGTCATGTTTGGGATCCTCTGATCCTGGATGATGAACTTCAAAGCCACAGCTACAGCCACTCCACCCTGCAAACACACCGGAAGTGCCATCCCCACTCAGATGAAAGGTCCTTCCAGCCCAATATCCTGCCTTTTACAGCAGACAGAGGCAGATGCTTAGGAAAAGAATATAGGAAGAGAGTACATTCAGAGTGATTCCCTCCCCATACTACTTCTCCACCCCCCCTTAATATCCTCTCGGTTTCCGACATTCAGCAGTTTAGGGATTTCCTGAGCCAGATGTTGCATCTGGACCACTGTTTTTTAATAGCCAAATAGAAATAGAGACTCTTTTCTATAGGGGCTTGGCTGTAACTGCAGCCAGCCTAACACAGTAGCAGCCACAGAGAGTGGCTCTATTGCTTCTCTGAATCCACACGAGGTTTCTTCCTGTTTCTGACTTTCCTGTATTAAAATACCATAAATTCAGGATTAGCCCTAAACAAAATTAATAGTCATTGGACTTTATAAAGCTAGATCATGTCGTCAGTAGTCTTATTAAGCCATCCATCCCATAGATCTAGAGATTAGATTAACTTTTACTTTCAGAGAAGGGATGAAGTGGAGAGAGAACACCTGCTTCAGGAAATCAGATTTTTCTGTGCTTGATCTCCATGCATAGCTTTGCCTTTTCTTTGTTTTATTACCTGATTTGAAAGAAAAAGTATCTTTTATTTCTGCTTTAAATAAAATAACCTCCCCATCTTCTCCTGATCAAATGTCACTGAAGTTGTTTGGGTTTTTTTTTATTTTTATGGAGTTAACTCAAAAATAACTGAACTCTGAAACCTGGCATGCAAATAGTTCTAATCTTAGTGTACACATATGTTTAAGCTTGAAAACAAACTGAGTATGATAAAAATAAAGGTGACGGCAATTCTGAATATGGATGCTTGGCCTCTGCTAAGACCTTTAGAATGTCCTGATTAAATTCTCCCATATTTTGTGTCTTAACACAGATAGGCTCTGCAGAGGCAGCACCAGACAATCAAGAAGAGCAATGCCTCACAGTTATCGCAGCAGAATCTTGTGGATGGTGAGGGAAAAGAAAGAGAAATTGCCTAAGCACAGACACACTGGAGACTGTTTTCTTCCAAGAACTGCAGCTCCCAAATACTTCTGTTGCATCTGGCTACTTTAAACTCTGCTGTTGACTCTAAAAAGTTCCAGTCCATTGGTCACTTGGTGTATCATAATATAGTACTTTGAACAGGTCATACCACATTTCATTCCAGTGAAACAAGAGCATCACTGGCTAATTTTACGATAATTTATCTCCCAATTCATCAGTGTTTAGGTACATGTTCACCTTCAAGGAACAAGGATACCGTTTACACACCCAAGCAGATAATTTAGCTGGCATTTACCTAATTTGGAGTTTACCTACTCCAAAACCCAAAAGCCATAAACCCCAATGCCCTTGTACTGCTGTTCCCAGCATTTTTAAGCTGCTCAAGAAAGACTCAAAATTATGACATCCTCCAAGATCAAGGTCAGGCTTCTATTAGGTGGGGATGTGCTGGTCTTCTCTATTTCTTCCTTTCTTTATCATCAGCCTTTAGAGAAGTCAAACACCTTCAAGGAGGTGGGATCCTCTCAAACCACTTCCAGTCTCACAGAGAACTGCAGGCAGTGGAAGTAATGTTTACTCTTCTTCAATCCCCATCCCTTCTTCTTTTGCCCTTCTGCCCAAACTACTTTGTACTCCATCACACAGTCACCAGTTCTACCATCCCTGTGCAGCAAGAACAGAAGAGAATCTGCCTACAGGGCTGAAAATGCAATGCAGAAGGAGAAACCAAAATCATTCCCTTCAAGGACAGATTCAAGAAGTAAACTGGCCCTTGGCTTTTAGCAATTACATTACATTTGAGATGCCATTAATTGGTCTTCACGGTGTCAGTAAATTCTTTTAAAATCATGAGAAGAGATTGCTATGTAAAGAGGAATTGTCAGAGACTTTACACATTGATATATCAAGTTAGGGTTGCCATAAATACTGACCTGCATGTCACAGCCGGTGACTGCTATTAGAGCATCACCACTGCAGTGTGTTACCTCACACATGGGTGTGTGTGTCACTCAAAACAGTGCCCAGCCTCACACCTGACATATTCATGCTGGGCTTAAGGCTAAACATTAACTCACTGAAAAATCAGAAATAGATAGTTCTGGGTACCAGGAAGGCATACATATGTAAGTAAAATAGGTACTACGTAACAATCTTCAGGGCTCCTGAGATGTGACAGATCATCTACCTGAAAAGTCTTTTCTATCATATAAGGAAGCATAACTTATTAATATCTGGATTTCATGAGAATGGAGCATGGACATTTCCTTGCAAAATGATACAAATATTGAAAAATTTCAAAGGATGTTTTAACTCGAAGTTGGGTTTCCTATAAACAAATTCAGTACTAAGAGCCATTGCCAGCAGTCCAAACCAAAATACACATTGTTGCATGTGTGTCAATTTTATAAATTAGAATTTGGCTATTTCTTAGGCAGGACTTAAAACCAGAAGAAATGTAACAGTTTTCTCTGTGCCTGGATATGAGTACAAATTTACATATCCACAGCAGTTATAACAAGGTTTATCATTTAAAAAAACATCCTATGGAATCATAATGCTCAAAGTGGCTTTTCTTATTTAAGGAATTAGAACTCCAATGTTTTCCTGTTTTGACATGGCTCTCACAAAATGAGTGTTTCTGTCTGTGACTGACATGATTTACATTCCATGGCACCTGAAATTCAAGGGGTTGTTCATCTTTACATCTCCTACTGGCACATACTAACTGCAGACATGTAGCCACACATATTCCTGCAAGCTTTCAGCATACCTGTCAATCTCAAGAACTGTTTTCCAATTCAATGACAATTCATTTCAAACAAGGAGGTGCCGTAGTTGTAGTTACACTGTAACCAGAACTGTCAGTGGAAGCAGAGTATTTTCTGACAATAATTGCCAATCACTTCAGGCCTATACAAAATAAGGGGAACCCCCAAACCTAGCTAATTAAAAGCTTGTTTTGAAATACTACCCTAAAGACTTTTTTAAACTGTCTTTTTCTCCCCCCTTTGCTGCTTGCTAGATGTTAACAGGATTTCAGTGAATTTGCACAGCTCATAGAAATCTTTGAGCGCAAAGTTTACAAGAGACATATAAAGTGCATCTCCTATTCTCAGATACAATTTATTATTTTTAACTAGCCCAAGTGAAAGCAATGAAATTCCCTGCTCAGCACTTGAGGAATGAGTATCTGACAAGGAATGCAGAAGAATTGCCCCCAAATAACTTTGCCCTGACCCACCAAAACACAGTGATAAAACAAATGAGACGGTTCTTCACTCCCCCCCTCCTTTTCTGAGAAGTCAGCATTCTCCACTGAAAATAAACCAGTGTCAGTAAGTGACAATTCTGGAATTTTCCCTGGGAGTTAAGTCCCAGCTGAGACACTAAATCACTTCATGAGAATGTGTCCTATTGAGAAACGTTTGTATCAGGACCCCATTGCACTGTCCTTGGGTGAATTCTTTTTTTAATAAAATTGACATTTTATTCCACTTGGACACATCATGAAATTGCCACCAAATAATACTTCATGTGGTAGTTCTGTAATAATCAAAGAGACATGCTGGGTACATTATTCTAAATGTTAGTCCTAGTCCTCCGGGCAAATGCTAACGGATAGTAGCAATTTGTGTAGTCATTGGAGCATAAAAACGAACTTTTAAAAATATCTAAAGTTTAAAAAGCAAACAAACAAACAAACACAATAGTTTGCTTGTCAGAGCACAAACAACTTCCCTACAAAACATCTGAGAAAAAAATAAACCAGCAAAATTTTGGATAAATCCAGTTTAGTCATTGTGTGTGGGTCTCTGTCTGCACTAGGAAATTTTGATGCTTTCCTGCTTTATTCTGACATGAATGGCACTGCACTAAGGGATCAATAAGAGGAAGCAGTAATATGCATCAGGGGAGACAGATTTAGCAAAATTAAACCATTACCTGTTTCAGGAGAGTGGATACCATAGCTAGCAGGAGACTTGTTAAGTCAAAACTAGTGAAAAGCAACTGTAGAGAGAAACACCTAATATGTGACATGGCAGATGCGCACACAAAACTCAGTTCCCCAAGTGAAAAGGCTCATTCCCACTAAAGAAGTAATGACATACTCTGTGTGCTAGCTTACCTTTGTAGGAGGCAAACCCCTTTGACTTAGCCATGTGGCTATGATTCAAACTTTGTCACCTGGACTTCTCCAAACTTCCACTGGAAACAGAAGAACACGTTGTCTTGGAATCATTATTAAATTTTAATGTGTCCTTTTCTAATTATGTCGTTGGCAAGAAACAAGCAGATTGACCCACACAAAACTCATTTCCTCACTTTTCATTATGCTCCCTTTCTTCCCCACTTTCAAATGTCAAAACCCCACAATTTTCATTTTTGGAAACTAGGAGCTGCCATGCTTGAGGGCTTCAGGAAAAGCTGCTACTCAACTCCTCATGTTTGGGCCCTGAACAGCAACCCAGCTAACAAGTCCTGGGAGCCTGGTACCAAGGTCCAGGCAGTGATTCAGAGCTGCTCTCTGGGACCAGCGTGCTAGGAGAGCTGTTGAGCTAAGCATGACTTGATCTGGTCTCTTCAGAGCCACAAGTCCTATGGCATCTTCCAACCATCTTGGCTCCCAGAGAGGCTTTTACCCAGGAACCTGAAGGAACAAGAAGAGCAGGACATCAGATACCCATGCAGTGCTACCTTGATATGCACTTCCTGTCATCTTTCTACAGGGTGCACCAGGGCCAAGGGATCAGACACAAGCTCAATCTTTTCCTCAGGCTGATGAAAGTCGAGTCAGATAAAGTAAGCCCAGGACAGAGCTTACCTCTATCTTAGTGGTCAGGACATTCATTTGGGAGGAAATATTTCTGGTCTTGGTATCTGTGTCAGTGATCATTTATAGTCTTTTTAATAAACAATGAACATACGCATATACATATACAGGCAGATAGATATACACATTTAACTAACTGAGCTTTGGTCTATGTGCTGGTTAAAAAGTAAACTGGCAGGAGAAATTAACTTAGTTTAAAACAGATTAAAAGTCAGAGTTCCAACTTATTGAAAAGATTACAATAAATACAATGATACAGAGAAAAGTGGGTTTAACCCACACAGAAAGAGTACAACCCAGCACCCTGGGACAAGAACAGCACGATGCTCATCAGCTTCTCTGCTGGGCACTGTGTGGTCCCCCTGGGTGCAAAGCAGAAGGAAAGGAAACCTGATGGTCACAGTTCTGTTGAAGCAATGATCGCAGTCTTGCCAAGAGTGGCAATCACAGTCTCGTTGAAGTTCTGCTTCTCCTCTGGATACAAGTGGTACCAGAAGTCCCCAAATCTTCTGTCTTTTGAAAACTGCTACTTCTTCTACTATTTATAATGTGATTCATTCATTCATGGAATGAACTAGCCTTAACACAGAAAACATTAGTATTCAGCAGATACTGTTTAGTAGTAAACATTCACGTTCAGAGAGGTGTAACAACAACTCTATGAGTTGAACCCCTGTGAACCCCAAACTTTTAATTGCAGTATTTGAAGATCACTGACTTCCTCTGATATCTTAGGAGGGAATATCCTTATGTTGTGTCCGGGGGTGGTTAGATTAGACATTAGAAAAAGGTTTTTCATCCAGAGGGTGGCTGGGCACTGGAACAGTCTCCTCAGGGAAGTGATCACAACACGAAGCTTGACAGAGTTCAAGAAGTCTTCGGATCATACTCTCAGGCAGATGGTGTGACTCTTGGGGATGGTCCTGTGCTGAACTAAGGGTTGGATTTGAAGATCCTTGCGAGTCTCTTCCAACTCCATATATTCTGTGAAAATCACAATGTCACTATAACAATTTCTTGAATACTTTTCTGCTTTGTTTCTCTAGATGGAGAATTTTCATCAAAATTTATTTCTTACCTAAGACTTCATGTATATATGCTGACTCTGCATGCTAGAAAGGAGACGAGACATATCAAATGTATTTTTCAAAACATATTATCAGACATGGAAGATACAGAATCACTATAACTATCTAAAAGAAGGTTGTAGTCAGGCGGGGGTCGGTCTTTTCTCCCTGGCCACTGGAGACAGGGCGAGAGGTCATCATCTTAAGCTTCAGCAGGGGAGCTTTAGACCTGATATTAGGAAGAGGTTTTTCACTGAAAGAGTGATCCGGTTTTGGAATGGGTTGCCCACAGAGGTGGTTGAGTCGCTGTCCCTGGACATGTTCAAGGGGAGGCTGGATGAGATGCTGAGTGACATGATCTAGATGGTAGATGTTAGGTTTAGTTGGATTACAGGTTGGACTAGATGATCTTCAAAGTCCTTTCCAACCTTATATCTGTACTGTGACTACATTAGTTACCTTGGTGATCCCAGCAAAAATGACAGATCATGTTTGTGGTGATAGAAGCGACCAGACTGATACTCAGTCGCTGTCACGTAACATACTCTTAGCTCTGGAAAGAGGAGACAAACAGTTGAGCTGGTGTTTTCTGCCTCTTACACATAGCTCTCATGTGTCAGTGGCTATGCTAAATCACAGTCTCTCACAGGATATTATCATTAAGGAGGTACACATGGGAAACCAGTAATTGGTACTAAAACTGCTGATCTTTCACCTCTCTTGCTGTTAACAGATTTCCCATTTTGGCGCTTCATGAGATACTTTGACTTTTGAAAAAATGTTCGTATACTCAGAGCTTGTGACAAAAATTCCAGTGTTAACCTCATTTTGCTGAGCTGATATCCCTGCCTCAGTGCAGACATTCATGTTCACATTATAAAAACAGATGTTAAATGCTGCACATAATGACATAAGGTCCCATGGTTAGAAAATAGATTCAGCTAAGTTCAATGGTAAGGCACACAAATTTCTACCGTGAGGAAATTAAGCATTGACTTCAATTTTGTTTCAATACTTCATTTTTTCACACCTTGCTCAGATCTTCTAGGCACAAACCAAGAACTGCAGGGCAAAATTCTATTGTTCATCTCTGACGGAGATGAATATTAATAACCCCTCCTGGCTTCAAAATCTACTAGTTCTTTGCCTTGTGATCCAAGTGCCACCGAGACATTTGAAAGGATTCTCCAACTTATTGTTTTAGGACTATTAAAATGTTATAATTTTGGAAACATGTTCCTGTTTTTTAGTATTTGTTACACTTTTATATCCCTGACTTTTTTGGTGGGGAATGAAAGTGATGCCTGCAGAGATGTTTAGCATATGCACTGTTAATTGCTGAAATAAGGCAGCTGAATATCTTTGGAAAAAGCTACTTAATTGGCTTTTCAGGACAAAAATCAAAGTTAAGACATCACTTCCTATATCAAGGATTTACTCGATATTCAAAAAAGTAGAGTCCTAAAGTTAACTTTACAAATACAGTGAATCATCTCCCTCTGACATGGCAGACCAATATTAGACCTATTCTGTTATACAATGTTTAAAGCAGATAAACCATCTGAACTCATTTCCCCTTTGACTTCCTACAGTCTAAGTAAGCTAATGCCTATCTTTTTCATCACCTGTCTTTCATATGGGGAAGAGCAGAAGATAGAGGTCTATCCTACTAAGGGATCTGCAGACAATTGACTTTCCAGCGAACTGCTATAATGCATAATTCATTTTCCAATTGAGATCCTGCCAAATCTGGAGAGTCCATATGCAAAAACATCCTGATGTGATTCAGTATTTTATCCAACAAACTCATATCATTCCTATTCTTGGCCTCATTTCCTAAGCCATTGAAAAAGTGTAATCCTGGTGTGTGTGCTCCCCTAATAACTTTGAAGCACATGGTCAATTTCAATCACATTTCAAGAGGAATAGAGATGTCAAATTTATTCAATTCTACGAGGCTATTAAATCAAAATGAGGAGAAACCTCTATTACTGCCCCACGGAAAAATGACAACAGTTTTAGACATCAGTGAATGTAAAACACTGTGGGAATACCAGTTCTGGGGCAGGTTTAGTTGGCATTTGTAGATCAGACAAGATCTACCCATAAGACAGAAAGATATATGTTAAACCTCAGCAGCTTTACTTCCCACAAAACTCTTTTCTCTACAGTGATTGATATACTTCAATTTTTTTTAAAGACAAAGGTGTTTTTGTAGTCCCAATCTGCTGCACACGAAGTGTCTGTCTGTGTGTGCCAACCAGCCTGCCCGCTAATTCCATGCAACGATTGCCTCTGCCTCCTGAGAACCACTGCTCTCATTCCCTGGTCCTCACTGATTAAGGAGAGGATCTGGAGCTCTACTGCGAACCTCTACTGCCGGGCACTTTAAACCAGGAGCCAGTAACTCTGTCATGTCCTGTGGGCAGGTCCCATAAGTAGTCTCCAGCCCTTGCTTCTTAAAAGCGCTGAACAGTTAATCATGCAAGCCATAAAATCTCATGCAGTAATTTAATCACAATTATATTTGCATGATTTCATTATGTCACTATGGCTCTGGTTTGCTCTTGGAATTGTAAGGGAAGTTCTGGTCTGAAAGCTAAAAACATAGAATTATCCTTTATCTATAAGGAGAAAAAACCCACTAGAACACACACACTGAATTGAAAAATGATCCAGTCTGACAAGATTTTTCCTGGAACTGATAAATACTAGATGGACTGCAAGAAAAATTGAAAATTAGTTTTAAAATATGGCTCAAATAGCAAACCAATATGGACAGTCTTATGGAAATTTAGAAAATTAAGTTCAAGCCACAGAGATTTAAAATAAAAATGCAGAAAGAGCAGATCTTTAGATTCTGTAAACACACTGAACAGAATATTTTTTTGAAAGATTTCCCAGTATATTTTTAAAAACATCTTTACTTACATAATATAAAAATGAATGCATAAAGAATAACATACACTTTACGCCTTGACATCATCCATCCCATAGCTCTGATTGAAAACCTATTGCACTATATACTTTAAATATTTTATCACTGGAAATTTAGCTAGAGAAACAAATGCCTAACAATTTTATTGTGTAGTTCCTGAAAGAATTCTGGTCTTACAGCAAAAAACAGTTATAAAAGTTGCTTTTCAAAGACTATATGTGGTACCCCAGACTGACATTAGGTACTTAAATGAAGCCCTTGGTGAGAGTAAATTATGCCATATTTGCATCATCAGTCACCAGATATTTCTAATCAACTGTTATGGAATTAAAGTCTCTGATAACATCTACAGTGGGGACAGTCAAAACATTAATCATTCAATCACTTTCCTTATGTTTCAAATTAGTTAGCATCACATAGGAAGGGCTATCTCTGGCATCGTGAAGTACTATATATGGAGTAGCTAAGGCTACTGACCAGGATTCTGACCAGGACTAGGGCTTATGGCTATGAAACACTAAATGTAAATAAAGATGTGATAGTTTCAATGTAAAGAGGTGAGGTTTTTTCCTTTTACCTTATGAAGAGCTTGGTCCTGTGACAAACTAGTTTGTTGCTTCAGTTTTGCTGTTGCCTTAATTGGACACTGGGTCAGGATGTGACAAATCATTCAAGCTGCAGTAGTTGAGTGTCTGCCTGTGCTGGGCAAAAGTGTGCTACGTACCACTGTTTCTCTAGCCTTCCATTTCATGTGTGGTCTGAACTAAACTCTTTGCTCCAAACAGTATACCTTCCTTTTACTGTCCCTTGGCAGAGCAACAATTCTGACACAATAACATAGATCTCCTGCAATGCTGAGTATTAATCGTATTGAATGATTTCTTCACATGTCTGTCATATTTTTGGAAAGCACGACCTATCAAGACTAGCACTTGTCAGGACTGAGAATCTCAACATTTCCTCTGTCTCCTATCTGAAAATTCTCATTAAATTTTTCCTGCTTACTCTTATCTGAAAAGTAAATTCTATTGAAAAGTTTGGAAATTAATATATCCAGCTGTTTCTTAAGTTGGTTGGAAAAAAATGCACTCTTCCTGCTGTATGAAGAAGAAAAAACCCCACCTTGTTTTTCTCTGCATAGCTAGGGATGCCTGCTCAGTTAGATTTGGTATGTGTGCTATTCTCACTCTGCAACATATACAATTGTGCTTGGAGATAAAACCCCCCATGATCAGTAACAGAGAAAAATCACTTCTGACTGTATTCACTCTCCCCAAATCCATATCCAAGTGTAATGAAACTTCCTCCCTGTTCAAATTAAGCTCATAGCTGCTACTTTCTGGGTCAGTTTTATACAACTGGTTTTAATAGAAACAGACAACCAGGCCAGCCATTTACTGATTTCAGTTGGTTCTTGTCCTACTGGGTAGTAAGAGCCTCCTAGGGAATGCTTAGTCACTAACTTCTGTTGACCTCCGGGCAGCTAAGTGCTCTCAGCATCTCAAAAGACAGAGCCCTTATATTCACAGCTTCAGATGTGGTCATAGTATAACCACGAGGTGCCTTGACAGTAGTTTTCAAGACTGCCTGTTCCCTTCTTCTGCCAGGGATGTCAGTGAAGTAAAGCACTGCCTTTTCATTAAATATCACAGAATCAATTTGTTTGGAAAAGACCTCTGAGATCAAGTCCATCCTATGGCTGAACACCACTTTGTCAACTAGACCATGGCACTCAGCGCCATTCCAGTCTTTGCCTAAATACCTCCATGGGTAGTGACTCCATCACCTCCCATGGCAGCCTGTTCCAGTATCTAATCAACCTTTCTGTGAAGAAATTGCTCCTAATGTCTAACCTAAAACTCCCCTGGTGCAGCTTAAGACTGTATCTTCTTATCCTGTATCTGGTTGCCTGGGAGAAGAGGCCTACCCCCACGGGGCTACAACCTCCTTTCAGGCAGTCGTTGAGAGTGACAGTCTTTCCTGAGCCTTCTTTTCTGCAGACTAAATAACCACAGCTCACTCAGCTGGTCCTCACAGGACTTGTGCTCCAAACCCTTCACCAGCTTTGTTGCCCTTCTCTGGATTTGCTCCAGTACCTCAATGTCCTTCCTGAATTGAGGGGCCCAGAATTGCACACAGTACCCAAGGTGCAGCCTAACCCGTGCAGAGTATAGGGAAGAAATCCCTTCCCTGGTCCTGCTGGCCACACTACTCCTCATAAAGGCCAGGATGTCACTGCTGGCTCATACCAAGCTGGCTGTCGACCCCTTGGTAGTCCTGTAGATCCCTTGGTTGTCCTGGACTAAAAAAAAAGGCAGAAAAGCAGTGCTCAGGCATTGTGTCAGAGTAGGGATATGTCACCCAGACCTTTATTTATGAAGCAGCTTTCTTATTACCTGAGTGTGACATAAAAACCACCAACCTACAAGCATCTATATCCCTGAAAATCTAGAAAAAGCCAAGCATATCAAGGGAGGTGGGCACTAGCCACGCAGCACCAAACATGTCTTAGGTCTGATCTGTGTTTGCCCTCCTTCCTCCCAAAAAAATGGGAGCACGAGAAAAAATGTGGGCATGAGAAGAGAGATGGAAGAGGCGTTGGTAGGACTGTGAAACACACAGGCTAGATGCTTTCCCCTTCTCAGTATGAAGTATCCTGCTCTATTTGGACTCTGCACTCCACAGATGAAGTCAAGTGAAGAGAGCCCTGAGGAGAGAAATGGAAACTAATTTTAGGTTCAGAAAACCTGATATGGAAGGAAAGACTGAATAAATAAGTTGTTTAGAGAAAGGATTGACAAGATACTTGATGAACAATCTTCGGTGTGTAAGGCTGTAAAAAGAAAGGGAAAAGAACAAACTGTTACATCTAGGTCCAGTGAAAAGGTGGAGAAGAAGAATGCTGGATTTGCAGTATGAGAAATTTGGGAAGAGGAGTCTTCTAACAAAGAAGAAAATAAAACACTGCAAGTTCTTCTGAAGAGCTCATTATGGGTGGTATCTAGAGTAGAGTTCAGACGAATCTATGACAAGTGATGTTGGTTTAACTGCTCCTTCCTTGGGACAGGGAGTGGACTTCACAACTTTTCTGAGATCATAGCTTGAGAAAACTCTAAATGAGATAAACTGTGTGTCATGGTTGTACTACAGACCCTGAGACATCACATGTGAATGAAGGTCAGCAAGGACTACGCCATACTGAAAGGCCAAATGGATCCCTTGGCACTTCAGAGGAGGATCATGGGTACTTCTTTCAGGCCATATTGTGTGTGGAACATTACCTACTGCTACTCAATTCCCTTTGCCATTTCTGAGTAATTATTGCTTATCAATGAGCTAATTTAGAAGACAGTCTTTCAGACACTGTTAGGGCCTCACTTGGCCTCCTTTCACCTGAGGGAGGAAGGAATCTGGGAAAAGAAATTATATCTTCACAACAGTTGTTAGAAATCACAGGGTTTTTTTGGGGGGGATCAACAGAAATCTCTTAAATCTGCTTCCAGTTTTGGAATAACAAGGACCTGGAGCATCTCTACACTAAGCAGAGCCCTGGGTGGGAAATACTCTGTCTCTTAGTTAAGTGGAAAAAGGGAACCAAAATGAGCCACATCACACATACCTCCTGTATGTGCAAAGGTGCCAAGACCCTTCTGACCACCCCCAGCTCAGGTGAATCCTCTTCTCCAGTCAGCCCAAAGACAGCAGGAATCCTTCCAGGAAGTGTTGCCATCCTTTTCTTCCTTTTGGCTAGACAATGTCCTCACCCTCATTCAGCAATGTGGGAAGCACATTCTGTTGAGTGCTGCAGTTTAAGGAATGCAGGCATGTTAATTATTAGAGCTTCAAAAGACAGAAGTTCCAGTGGGCTGGATTCCAGAGCTCTGAATAAAATGAAAAACTCATCTTGATCTCCCTTGGCCCACAGTTCGGGTTGTTAATGGAAAAAAAATTTCAGTACACACACAGAGGATGGTTTACCAGTGCAGAACAATAGCATACAGCTTTAGAAATATGGGAACCTTTCAAGGCAGGAGCTGTTGTTGGGCAACATTCCTTATACAGGCTTGGTCCTTACTGCTGTTCAGAAAATTCCACAGGAAGATTTCAGTGTAATGTTTACGCTGTTCTCCTTTAAAACCAATGTAAGCACATCTTCCTCTTCTCCTCCTCTGTTTGGAGTTCCTCAGTTCCTGTGCTGTGACCATGTTATATGATGGGTGTCACTGAGATTCTGAATGCCATATACAAAAAAGGGTCACTTAAAAATAAATCAGAAAGGAGTTTCTCTGTCTATAGTTTCTCACCATTCCCCACTGTAGTTTCTTGCTGTTTCTCCCCTTTTGCAGTAGAGTATGTAAAGCTATTATTCTGCTGCTTGCCTTCCTCTCTGAGGAAGCCTGTGAGAGAAGCAAAGAAATTATCAGATATGTTCATCCTTTGTCTGCTGAAAACCTGTGAGTCTAAGCATTGGAGGTAGGAAGGGTGGCGCAAATATTTCTTCACCACTGGTTATTCAGGTAAGACAGCACAACGTAGCACAGAAGTTCAAAATTTGACCTGTACTGCCCAGGATCCTACTGTGGACAAACTGAGCTTGTTTAGGTTATGACTGAGCATCAGCTGGCTCATCTAGTAAAACATGAGATCAGTCAGTATTGAAAGAACTACAAGGTGTCTGACCAGAAGGAAAGGAAGGATAATTCTCTCCTGAGAGCTTGAGAGCCCCGTCATCTTCGCTGCTGAATGCCGAAGAAAATAATAGAACCTGCCTTTGTACCCTCAAAAGTGTATTTTCATTAAGTGAGAGAAGATACCGCATGAATACTGACTCAGCCGTGGGTGCACGCCTTTCCTCCAGTTCAGGCAGACACTCCCTGAGCTTCTCCTTGATAGCCCACTGGTGCAAGTTGTTTGAATTTCAGGAGGTGCCAACCTCCAGCTCCCTCTACTTTTTGGACACTATGTATCACAGAGGTGAAGTAATTGCCATTTCTGAAGGTTCAAATCTCTCATATTCACTGCTAGCATGTGACCCATTTCCTCCTCTCATGATAACTGCAGCATTTATCTGAACAGATGTAGCACAACTTAGAGGTGCGAGCCCTAACTCTAGTTCTGTTTCTTACTTGCTGGATGGCCTGGGACAAGCTACTTCAATCCTCTGTGCCTCAGGTTCTCTATATGTGAAATAGTGTTAATAATACCTCTCCAAATCCTCTGGAAATGGATGAGTGAAAAGTTCTAGATACTATTAGAAGCTTATTTCCCCAGCAGTTCTTAAAATTGCATGCGACCCTCTCACAAAATTACAGGTCATTTGAAAGAAGTTAGGAAACTTCCAGCAGTTCAGGCTCCAAGCAGAATAAGTAAGGTCCAAACCTAAGAGTCTGTCTAGTGAGAATCCGGAGTTTCTTATTTAATTAAAATACAGACAGCTATCTCAAACTCTACTTCTTACCTCACTGACTATGAGTAATTCACAAGAGTTCCCTAGCACCCAAAAAAGTTAGAATTTTCTGCAAGTGAGCAAAGGAAAAGCTGGACGGAAGTCCCTCTGGGATCTATAAAAAACATGCATATTATGCACTCAAGAGTTTCCAAAAACATCAAGGACGAAAAATTGCATTTCAATGCAGCTAAGAGTTCAAATACTATAAAAGCACCATTAAAGTGTACATTTGTATTGCATCACTGAGGCAGAGCATCAAAGGATACACACTAGAGTTTTACTTCACTGACTTTAATATAGGCATTGCTATATCCTGGCTGCACTAGGACTATCTCTTTATGACTTGGCCTTTACTAACCAAACATACACATGAAGCGTTCAAAGCTGTTCCAGTGGACTGCACTGAAAAACATCTTTCTTAAAAAAATAATAGCACATACGTGGTATTTTACTGGATAATTACCTACACAATTATAAATGAGTGCACAATTGTGGAAACTAAAAAATTAACACTTACAAGTGCAGGCTTTTGGAGTAGGGCTGAAATGGAAATCTTCTGTTCTAAAGTGCAAATCTACGAAATCTGGATTAAATAGCATAACTAATTAACAGCTGATGGAGGTAGTTGTGTGGACTCACCGAAAGCACCACAATTTTGGAAGCGTATTACACATCTGCTGTTATGCACACAGCATTGAAAACCTGGGAATAAATCATCAAATTTGCTTTCCCTGATGGGAAAAAGTTTGAACCAGGGTTTTCAAGCACGCAAAATATCTCTGATAGTTACTGCAGTACTGCATCCTGAAATGCCTAAGGTATTGTCAGTAGAATTTCTTTCAAAATTAGAGCATATGTGATCATTCATTTTGTATTCACCTGGGTATTCATTCCATCAATTTCTTAATGATGTTTCCAATCAGCTCCTAACACTGGTAGACTTGTGAAAGATAACGAAATTCCTGAAAATAATATAATAACCTTCTTCTTCCTGAAAATAGATGGATGGGTAGAGATGTTACCAAAGTGGTGGCTCTGAGAAAACTGAGTTGTGAGTTCAAAATCTGAGAGCAGCCTCATGGGAGAAAGCCCTTATATAAACATCCCACTGATGGGAAAAGCCTGGGGCTCACATCCTCTTAGATAGTGAAAGTCAATCACCCATGAGACAAAAACCTAGAGGAAACCAGGCATCATTAGTTCTGCTGCCACAAAATTACTCGTTTAGCAAAATGGCTATTCCAGGATTTCTGAAGAAAAGCACTATACTGTGGGCATGTAGAAGTTAGGGTTTTTTTTCCCTTTTTCACTAAGTACTTCTCTGTATTAAGCTATAAATTGTGTACCTAACTCACCAAAACACACAGTCTCACTGCCATAAATAGGAAGACAAACTAGTGACCTATGAAGGACATGAGAGTTGAGCAAATGTTTGCACATCCAAACCATGACACAAATCTACTGAGAACAAGGAAGAATGAACAACTTAAACTACCTACCTACTTTCCCAGCACATTATGTCTGATTTTTAACAAGTAAGTCATTAGCAAAACATGAAAAAAAGCCTGAAATCAAGTTATTTAGGATTTTCTTTTCGGCAGAATATTGTGTCCTAAATTTTTAGCAGTGGTTTTGCATGCCAAAACATCTGAAACAAGATTAATTATCTGGGAGCAAATTTTGAAAATACAGATTAAAAAACTCCAAGTCTATTTGGACATCTCATAGCTGGTTAACTCAGAAATAAGGCATACAAAATATTTAGTGATTTTCTTTCTAATCAAGTGTTGTAAGTAAAATTTTTGCTTCTTGGAATTTTCACTTTATTTGGGAGAGAAGGAAATTTTGTCCCAGAAGTCCCTCTGTATTCTCAATAGTAGGCACTCTTCAAACACTAAAGCAAATCAAAACACTGTCATAATCTCTCCTTCAAATTCTGGATTTCACGCCTCCCCCCCCCAAATACTCTCAACATCCTGGAAATCTTTGCTATTGTGATTGCAGCAGCATTCACATAAACAAACATTGGTCAGGGGCAAAGAACTGAAATTTTTGTGCTCTCCAGTATCATCAGGCTGAAAAAGTAAGGCTCAGCAGCTTTCTTCCTTGGTGGCCTGTTAGTGTGGATATATACTGGTTTACATTTCTCAGGTTTGGTTCAGGAAGCAGGCTACTTTAAAGAAAAACAAGAACCTAAACTCACCTCAAACCTACTAGACAACAACCACAAACCTTACCAGGCTCTGGCTCAAAGGCCTCAGAAAATGGGGAGGGTGAATGTGATCACAGACTCATACATGAAATATGCATGAGATATCCATCAGTTGGCTCTGGAGAACAATTACTTGAAGGAGTTACTGATTTTCTCACACCTCTCATGATTGCACTTACTCCTTTTCTTATTTCCTTATCCCTTTTCAATTTTCTTTGAAAAGAAAGTGTAGTCTGTGAAGGGCTGCAGTCACACAAACATGGATCAAAGCAAGTTCTTTAGTTTAGTCCCTTGTCCATATTGTTTCCAGTTACAGTGAATCCCTTCTGTATCGCGACTTCTCCTTTACGACCTCGCCCATTTGCGAAGCAATTTTGTCGCAGTCCGGCTCCCGGGATCTGCAATATTTCATAGAGAGCGCATGCGCTGTGCTTCTGCTTTGCCGAGGGCGGTGCCGGCTCTCCCTGTGAGGTGGGACGGCCCCGCCCCGTGCCCAGCTCCCCAGGGGAAGGCACGCAGGGAGGGTTCGGGGTCTCTCCGGCACAGCCTCGAGTTTACAGTCCTGCTGCACCGTGCCCAGCCCTTGAGCCGGTCCTGTGTGTCTCCGTGCCCAGTCCCTACAATGGAAGGGTCACGCTGCACTATGTCCCAGGCAGCACCGCCACAAGACACGCCATGTATTCGTATGTACAGTGTATGTTTGCACATATAATTTATAGAATTTTAAAAAGTGTTGTGGAAGCTTTATAC
>WEKX01018400.1:3850-25389 GCA_013390025.1 Pitta sordida | reverse complement strand
GGGGACGGCCACTGTGGAAGGCAGAGCAGGTCCCTCAGTGTCGCTTGCCTGCCCGTGTGTGCGAGCTGCAAGCGGGCAGTGCTTGTGTCTGTGTGTCTGTGTTACTGTTTCCATGGCTCAGGCAGGGAAGGCAATGTGATCCGTGCCCGGGGACTGCCGGTCAGTGCACCCAGTGATGACGTAGCTGCAGCAAAACTGCCCCACAAAAGTGAGGCAAGCGCTGTGTGCTGGGACGGGGCAGCGGTGGGATGTTCCCACACCGCTACCACTGCGCCAGGAGGAGGTTTCTGTTCCCTCGCCCTCTGGGACCGTAGTGGTGGCGCTGCCTTGCTGCCTTTCCTGGCACCGGTGGATGTTAAAGGGAGGAAACTTCAATACCAAAGGCCCCGCCCTGCCATAAGCGCACGGGGTGTCTCAATGTTGCAAAGTTAAGGTTTTTCCAGGCTCCAAGAATGCTGACCAGAGCTCAGGGACACCCCTTCCCCGCTGCGGAGGCTGGGCAAGCGCGTGCAGGCCGGCATGAGCAGTGGGGCCAGACCAGGCTGGGCTGGGGGGGGGAGCAGCGGTGCGGAGTTTGTGCTGGGAGCACACACGGTCACAGCAGCCGCTCAGAAACAGTTCCCTTTGCTCGCTTGTGCTGAGAGAGACAAGGGAAAGGAGCAGAGAATTGTCCGCAGCCCTGCAGAGTTCCGGGGGGTGGAGCAATGGGCATGGCCTGCATGCATATTAACGACCTGCACTTCTTTGCGACGGCCTCAGCCTGTCCCTTTCCTCATGAGGGAGGGGGTATAACTGTATTAGGCTGACAGGAAAACACTTATTGGCTGTAGACAGATAAAAACTTCCATACCTTACATTTTCCATATCCTTCTTAGGCCTCATTTAAATCAAGTCTTTCTCTTTACTATTTTAAATACTTCTTGTTTCTCCCTTTCCTTTTAAGCAAAGTCTTCATAATCTTTTTCTTTGCACCTTAAAAGTTGATTCCATTTTCCATCTCCATAACACAGTGCAGGACGTCAGTGAGTATCAGATGAGCTATAAGAAACATTGGTAATGAGAAGACAATGAGCATCCTCTAATGAAGAAATACTAGCTTATTTTTTCTAGCTTGGCATGCTGTAACTATTCTCTGCCTTATACAATACTCTGCCCCAGGGGCAAGTTTCTATGTCCTGTGCAGAGCATACTGGTATCACTTCAATTAAATGCAATTTTGCATTTAATGGTGATGTTTAGATAGTGGATTTTATCACAAATCTCTTGAACCCCAGATAATTCTAACATGATATATACATATGCCTCTCCAGTGTTTACAGATCATTCATCAAGCCATTTTTCCAATTATTTTACATTGTTTTCTTCTTTTAGTGTCTTTGGTAAATTTCACTGTTATGTTCCCTAATCAATTTTGGTTGAGTCATCAGCCCTAGAGATCCTTAATAGATGTGCAGACAGGGCACTTAGGGACATGATTTAGTGATGGACTTCAAAATGCTAGATTAATGTCTGGACTTGATGGTCTTAAGGGTCCAAACTAAATGATTCTGTGATTCTAAATGGCTAACTAACACCAGAACCCTCACCAACTAAACTCTGTGACACCTAACCATCATTACTCTAATTCCCATCACTATTTTTCATCTGTGGTGGTGCATACCTTTAAGATGATTTCAAGATTTGTACACTGCATATTCCATGTACTTCCAGTGATTTACTTATTATGTAAAAATAATACAGTCAAATGTGATGAGGTCCTTTAGTGACATAAAAAAGGACTGGAATGGAAGAAGCTATATATAGGCACATGTTCATTGAGAAAAGAAATGATCTGCAAGAGTCAGGCATCCTGTGAAACATGAAATAAGGGGATAAGTGTTCCAACGCAGATATCTGATCTTGCACATTCCAGGCTATCTGGGACCTTGATCCCCTGTTCCACTCCCTCCCATCTCTGTAAATAACATTTCTGAATATGAACCATCCTGCATCTGGCACAGGACTGCTTATGCCAAGCTGACTACACCCTTCCCCTGAGGCATAAGGTCAGGAATCATTATAAACACAGCAGTATAGGAATTTCACACCTTATAAAATGATTGTTTACAAGTAATAGCAGTGATTACTCAGAAAACATCTCCGAAAAAAGTTAATTAGATATTCAGACACAGTAATTAGGCTGTAGCCACTACCAGTTATCTCTTTACCCAACTGTCTATGTCTTTCTCTTTTTGTTTTGCTGCTTTTTCTCCAAGGAAGCTTAAAGCCCTGCAATCCAACTGGGAAGAGAAGAGAAACATCGTTTAAATACCCTGCTTCAGCGGCACAAGCCCCTCATTCAGATCCTTTCCTTACTCCCCAGGAAGAAACAAGCCAAGAGGGTGCCTGGTGGGGTATATTTACTTTGCTTACTTGCTTGAGACGAGTCAGATTTGGAGACAATCTAAACTATTCAGTCTCATAGCTCTCCCTTATGCAATTGCTGCAAGCACAATCCCACTACCTGCTGTAGCCCCCCAGGCTACAGTGCGTGTCTTTGCACATCAGTTTAGCTGCAAGTACCACAATACTCAAAGTAGTCAACTGTTTTCTGTCTTCCTATACAGCTGTTCACCCCCAATGCGTGGTCACAAACCCATGCAGGCTCCTCGTAGCCCTGCCAGCATGTGTGCACCACACACTGAAGTACAGTGATCCTCACTAGCTATGTGGTGTTGGACAGGGTAGGTTTGACATGCCACGAATCAATCTCTTTCCTTCACTCAGTCTTTTGGCAACCTAAGGACCCAGGCTTTCTACATATAGAAAATTCTCTCTAAAGCTGAAAACTCCACACAGGGACTTTCCAGACTCTTCAGAGTTATTGGAAACAGCAATACCATGTGTCCTCCTCCACTCTCAACAGTGAGCTATTTAGGAGTTCCTCTGGGCTCATCTTAAAAATACCCGGAGCACAAAAATAAGCCATGCCTGAAGGTCAGTTAAAATGAAAGCTTACAAATGGTGCTGAAAGTGCCTCACTAGATGCAGCTAAGAGTAGGGGCTGGGATTTATTTACCAACACCTTTCATATAGCTCAGTCAGCACTTATGCCAATGTCAAGGGGGAGCCAGAGAAATATTCCAGAGGGTCAAATTTTTCAGAGCTCTTCCTTTCTCAGTAGGGATGTGGACAGAGTGACTGAAACGGTGACAGCATGCCTAGCAGAAGGTTGTGCTCCATGACCAGGGATCCATAAAATGGGTTTACAGAAAACAGCTACATCTTCCCTTGCCAGTCACCTATAGGATGGATCCAGTTGCTGTTAAACTTACAGGTTCTTTACAAGGAAGACAGCTATGGCCTGTCTGCCCCTCCAGTGGTGTCAGCTGTAGCTGGAATATAGCACATGGGGGACTACAGGCATGCATGAATTTCAGATTTCCATTTCTTCCTATGAATTAAACCCTTTTACAGTTATATTTCTCTAAAGATTTTTGAGCCAATAATATTTATTCTGTGCAGCTGCAAGAGGCTTCTTTGACTGCATATAGAAGTTATATCTCCCATATTCACCATCTGCCATATCCTCAGGAAAGTGTAATATACAGAAAGAACATTAAGGTGGAGATAGAAGCTGACTGAATGAAAGCATAAGATTAAAATCCTTGTTCTGAGGCAGAAGAAAGTAATTAATTTTAGTCGTTACTGCTCACTAGCAAGTGTGATTATTTTATGGTTCCCATCTCTTTACTCTTTCCTGTTTAATTATTCTCCCTTATCAGTCATTTGAAGACCAAGACCTTCAAGACTGGCTTAATTCAGTTTTGTTCTCTTTTATGTTTTCTTCCGAGACTACTGTTATCAACTAGTTCTTCCATCTGTGGCCTATTTGTTCTGCCAAGGCAACAAGCTTCTCTTTGTCAGCTTCCCAAGGTCACTTCTGGGACATCTTCCATATGTGTAACTAGACCTAAAATCAATGGCTCTAAGGTCACCTGCAAAGCCCTTTGCCTTTTACAAGGCCTTATCTCACATCACCTTTAGCTGCTAACAGAAGATCACACTAACTTGTACATAAAATGAGTATGCGAGAAATTTTTGTTCTTATTTCTCTGCCTATTTGGCAATCATTGGCCTGTGGTTTTCCTGGAGGAGGAACTGTATTCCTCAGCTATGTCTAGACTGGTCAAACTAATAGTGTCTGAGCACAGGCCCACCACAGTCACCCACCCTGTTGAATTGGTAGCACAGCCTCTGGCATGGTTTTGGCTGAGGCCAGTTAACTCTCTTCCAAGCATTATGTGGGCACAGTTCAAGGCTGGACATTAAGACGGGCCATGGAGTGCTCTCAACAAGCAGCCAGGCCCAGTGCTGTTTGGAAGAGAAGATTGTTTATCTGCATGGACGTGAGCTCGTCCATGTCAGCATGGAGTGGGCTGACATCCTATCAGACATTACAGTAAATTACGGCTCTTGCAACAGGAGCTGCTTGGGATGTGTGCAGTGCCCATCCCCTGAGGATCTCTGCCATGACTGAGATCTCAGCTTGCTGCCTGAACCTCAATGACTAAACAACAACGGTAATTTTCCATTTTGAAGATTTTATGCATGCATAAGAAAATTTTTGCCTTTTTTTTTCTCCCCTCACATTATTTGAGTATCCATCTCTTAAGGCACAGAGATACCTCACTTTACACTTCTTGGAGAAAACACAATTTCAATTTCCCTTTCATGTGAGAGAAGCCAAGAGAAAGGACAGAAATCTCTGCACTCCCATTCTCTTCCTAGAGCCATCAGCATTACCTTTGCTGACTCATGAGTTAAAAGGAAACAGCCAAGTCTGCCAGGGACTTTCTGTCCAAATCCTGCCTGTGTAACCTCTGGGTTCCTCAAAGGGACCATGCTGGAGCAGTGAGACCAGGAGAGAGCCTGATTCCAGAAGAGCTATGCTGCAGGAGAAATGAGGATTCTGGGGAGGTACAAGGCCTCTTAAGCAGCATCCTGAAGACAAGGCAGCTGTAAATGAGTTGCAATAAGGTTAATGTATGAGGTGGTGACTGAAGGCCAAGAAGAAACAACAGAACCAGCGGCTGCAGAACCTGTACTACTCAGAGGGTCTTCCCAATGTCTCTGGAGGGGGCAGGGTATCAAAGGTGTGACTGGAAATAAAGCCGTTATTCCTTTCTATAAAGGCCCCACTTGGAGTCCAGGAAGGAGAAGACAAACAGGAAACCGAGAGGTCATTGTCTCTCTCTTGCGAGTCCTTAGAATGAAGAATTTGTTGACAAAAGCCACAACTAAGAAAGAAGGTAACAAAAGCAAGAATCCTTGTGCATGTCCCCTGCTGTCAACAACACACACAGCTTGATCCCATTCTTGGACCAAGCATCAGGTGCTGGATGGCAAAGGAAAAGACTGATGCCTGGAAAAGTGAGGCTCTTGTTCCTTGGGTGCCTCTGACAATAGCATATGGAAGCTTTGCTGCTACTTCGTTTTAGAGGCAATAAAACCAAATAAGAGCAAGTAAAGTGTGTATATATTCTTTCTAGGTTTTGTTTTTAAATGAGGACAACCTCAGAAGAGTAATGTAAATCTTTCTTAACCTGGATTCTTAGTCAAAGCATTGGTACTTTATCTTTTGTAAACCCTGGCACACAAAGATGAGCCCTGAGATCATCCAACCACAATTTCTTAAACCCTCCCATTCCATGGCTGCAATACAATCAGTATTTGGAACCAAGATTTACAAAACAATTTTATACTCATGCCCTCATTCTGACACAATTAAATATAATTTCCAGAGTTGTGCTGAGATCACTGATGCTATCAAGTGGAAACAGGACAGTAATTTATACAGACATATTAGCATAATTTGCCTTCAAAAGGCACAAACCTACACACATAGTTGCACTCACACATACACAATTTTGCCAAGCATTACAGTCAAAGTCTTAGGAGAAAAGACAATGCAGAAAGAATCGTGTCTCATTAATACATATCACCTAAGGAGACTTTCCACTGTGCCTTTTGCACCCGGACTTGTCTATTTCGCCTCGGCCTTTTTAGTGATCGGCGTGTTTGTAGCAAGTGTGGGTAGAGTCCTTCCTATATCTTCGTTCACAAAGCCTAGCCGTGATGATAGTCAAAGTTATTTTTAAGCTACTGTCAAATAGATTCACAACTGCTATAAGGACCTTATGCCTAAGATGTCTAGTAATATTTCAGATACCTTCCTCTTAAATACTTAGTTTTTCAATTATTTTTCCAAACAGGTTTGGAAATATTCACAAAGGCTAAACACATTTTATCTTGCAGAAGGGTGTATTTCAGGTCTGATAACACTATGTTTAAGTATGTTTGAAGAATCACTACTTTTTCAGGGCCACTATTCTTGTTACTGTGCTGAGGATCACCCTGATAAATCCACACACATAGCGGTAACTTTTCTTCATTGCTTTCAACAAGACTATGCAAAAAAGTCAGGCTCACATGTCAAACAAACTGTGAGCGCTACTGTTTTAAACTGTAGGTCTCAGTTTAGGAAGTATTCTTTATACTGCAAGTCCTGAAGTAAGTAGAAAAGCTGTTTCACTGAGTTTCTCAGGGGAGGTTCATGGCCTCTGCATTTGACAGATCAGAATAACACTTATGCTCCATTCCTGAAGTGCTGATGCAATATTTTCACTAGAACTCTTGCAGAGAGAATCCAAAGGAAAAAACCTCCCACCTTGGATTCAATTTCAGTGATAATAAATCAAAGCATGGATGCTTAAAACAACTCAAATGCAGTTGCATTTCTGCATAGACATTACCCTGCAGTCTCATAATATAAATCCCATTTTTCCCCCGATGCAGAATCTTGTTGCAGAAAGAAAGCAGCATCAGGGACAATATCCTTTGGATTTATATCTTGGAAAGTGAGCATTTCTGCACTACGTATATCCAAACCACACACAGGCAGTATGTGACAATATATCCTGGTTGCGTTCACTGTTGTCACGGCAAGCTACCTTCATGATACTTTCACAAGGAAGTAGACTCGTATTAAAAAAAAGCCCATTTTCAATATGCAAACTAACTTCTAGTATGACTACATGAGAAAATGCACAAAAAATATCTAAACATCTTACAAAGTTTGTTGGCTCAGCTCCCCAAGCCTCCACAGGCAGCATCAAACTGACCCTCAGCTCAAGGCAGTGACAGAAAAACAACGTAGGGTTCTATTGCTCAGGGGAAAAAAAATTTGTAGAATGTGCTTTTAGAAGCCAAATGAACAAACAAACCACTCCACCATGGTAAGAGTGACGTTCACAAAATTGACTTTTTTTCATTCATTTAAACCTCTCAGAAATAACAAAACCTTAACCAGAAACTCTAAAATTTTGCCTCAGGCAGAATGTCTGAAGTAACACAAATCCAAAGATCCAATGATATTCACAAGAGACTTGATTATAGTCAGTGATACTATGCAGCAGGCACTCAAACAGTGAAGTAACAGGTGGAAGCATTCACATGTAGAACAAAAAAACAGAAAAAAACCCCTCTTGAGTCCCAGACATGTCACTTCGTGCAGCAAAATATCCCAGATGGCTTTGCTTTGCCCTGAGGTGGAGGAAGGACCACTACAAGCAAGAGATGTGTGTGCACCTTACTTGCGTGTTCTTTCACACATATATGAAAGAGTGGTCTGTAGCTTAGGCAGCTGGTGTCAGCCAACCAAAGCAGAAAACTCTTGGTGTTATCCAAGCGAGTGAGGCACTTAAAGGAGTTAAATAGACACAAGATAACAATGGAACAGGATAAGTAAAGGCTTAACCTCAGCAGATTAGGAAATTTAGAAAAATCCTGCCAATCCGCCTGATTAATAGTTTGTCCAAAGTTCACTGTAGTTCTGATTAGAAACATATCAGAATCTGAATTAGAGTATTTGACAACTCTTTCTGCAGTAAAAGAGAACACAGTGGCAGCTGTATCTCACTACCTGTGCCACCTCTGCCTGAATAGTGTTACGACTCTGACTGTTCTCAGTACTATCATTATTTCATTTTATGGACCTCACTTCTTAAAATTATTTCCATAGGCCATTTCTTTTTTTCCATCTCCCTCCATTAATTTATACAGAACTCAATTTGAAGTTGCATAAGAAACTATGTAAGTTATTCCACATCGATCCTTTACGGCTTGCTTTGCTTTCTTAGAGACTGATACAGCAGTAGAAGCCCTTGTGAAGTACAGATCAAATGCAAGACATACTTCGGCTACCAAAAACCTGCTCTGCTTAGCATGACAGTAAGTCAAGATTACAAAAATTATCTGGTTTCAGTGGGTCATCAAGCCTATGACCTACTTGCCTGTTTTTCACTTGCAAAGAGAAAAAGGAGACTTTGAGGCTGTGTTCATTCTGCCTGGCTCTAGGACTGCATAGAATTTACAGTCAAATTACAAACCTCTACAAATAGGTGATAGTGTTGACAATAGCAAAATCTGAACCATGCAAGATGACCTGTTACAAATAAAACAATTTTTAAAAATTGTAGAACCACTGGAGCATTCCCAGTCAGTCACAATCCCTCAGACCATATGGGCCGTTACAAGATCGACAGTACACTGGAGTGTGCCTGAAGTTTAGTTCTTTTGATTTTGGGCTACTGCCAAACTGTGACTTACTTTTGCTCTCCAGCTGCATCTGTTACTTCTGGTTGGTCTGCCATCTCTCTCTGGGAAGGTAGTGGTTGGTCTGCTTATTTACGGCTCCAACTTTTGTTCAAGGAAAGACTTCTGCCTTCTTGTCTGGCAAATAGTGCTAATCGTTCTTTCCTTGTTCCAGTAGTTTCACAGGGAACATCACTGTCTCTGGGCTGCTGTTCTCCCTCCACAATCTGTTTTCTGGCAAATACTCATGGTGCTCTTTACCCTTCTTAAACATAAAGGTCTTTGCCCTCTGTCTCATCCCCAAGGAGCTCAGCCAAGACAGGGAGGAAAAATGCCCTTTTCCCACTCCTTCAAGTAACTCATCTCACTACAAATTAATTTTTTTAATGCTGCTGCTAGCTACTCTCTACACTAATTGCAACCTTAAGGTCCTTCTTAGCATTTTTCCTATCAAAAACTCATAGAGAAACCTTAAAAAAAGCAAGGAAGAGAGATTACAGGAAGGGGAGGATGAGGTAGCATTATTGGAAATGGACAAACTGAAATTGCTGTGAGGTAGGAGCACATGAAGAACTATAAAAATTAGGGGTGCCCTTCCAAGGACAAAATTCACAAAACTGGTAGAGAGCTGAGAGATCACATAAAGATGGGCAAGTCAACTCCACGCCAGAGAAGCTGGAGAAAGAAACACAAAGGTACTTTCCATGATTGCAGGATTACCATTCCAGTGAACAGAAACTTAAAACTAAGCAGGAAATGATGCTTGGAAGTGCAAGGAACGACTGCATTTAGCACAGAAAAAATATGATGCTCATTTAGAGATGACAGTGGAAAAGAGCAGAATTGTAGGGGTTAACTTCTAAATGTGACTTGAAAAAATTAGCTGCTTCACTTCAGCATTGATGTCATTAACAGTCTAACATGCAGTTTCAAAGATTTTCATCATGTTAATCCCAGTTTTCCATTGCATGGCTCTTGGCTAGTATTTCTTTGCCTGGTTCATTACACTGATTTTTTGCCAAGAACTGTTGTAGCTGACTCACAGGTCACTGAGGTTTAAAAAAAAAAGGAAAAAAAAATTGAGATGGGATATGTGACATCACTGGTAATCAAAAGATTCTTGGTGTATTTTGAGAAAACATTCAGGTCATAGGAAACTGGAAACAGAAGAATGGACATTCATAATTAGGCTAACTTGGAAAACAGAACTATAGAGAAAGCAGAATTATTTATCACAGATTTTTCATCCTAAACCACTCTGGTTTTGTAGGGACCCATTTTAGATTTAGATCAGTATTAGTGGATTAAATTTGTAATAGGTCTTCCAGTCTGGCCAGTAGAGAAAGGCAGTGACTACTTGACTTGTCACTACCTGACATCCTTGTCTTGCTCAGTGAAGACAGCCTGCGTCAACAAACTTAATTCTTGTCTCAACAATAAAATCAGAAGTGCAAAGAAGAAAATAAAAGGAAAATGCTACAAAAATACGTAGTAAGACAAACTAACCCAAAATGTCCAACAAGACACCTGCTGTTCTTTGATGGTTGAGTTTGCTTAAAAAGTAGACACAGTACATAAACTGCTCTTAAGAGCAAGGCAGTCTCCCTTTTCAGTGAGGAATTCTAACAACATGCTCTTTAGGGTTATCAATTTTCAATTAATTTCCTGAAAACCAAATACTCTCACTAATAATTATTACACTTCTGGCCTTTGAAGGATGTTGAGTTAAAAAAAGAACCATGTGCTACTACGTTCAGCCCTTAAAGGATTACTCTTTTATTTGCATAGCTGAAGGATTAGTAGAAATGTTTGTCTAATGAAGGCAGCTACTATATTTGAGAACATGCCTGAAGAGGCTACTAGTTGATTGAAACCTATCTATTTATATGTCATCCTGAATGGTGGAAAAACTATCTGTATTGCAGTATTACAATGGCTTTTGCACACCAGTACATATTTTATTGCCATTCATGTGGCGAAGCTCAGCTCATTTGCCAGTCTTATGTCTGAAACCTATTATGAAAAACATACAGGAATAACTTTCCTACATCTGGCCTGATTTCCAGTCCCTGTAATGCATACAGATTCCATGAAATGCACCTTTCTGTAAATGTACCTCTTACACCTTCAGAATTAACAGCTGTTTCTCTGGCAGACACAAGATTCTATATTTGGATATGTGGATATTTATACATATATATACATATATGCACAATAGAAACAAAAATAATAAATTCTTGAAATAAGTTTTGAAACACAAAGCACTTAGTTTGAGTAATCACACTGAAAACAACTCCGTAGTTGATGGCAATTTTTCCTTCTTTAGAGTAAGATTTTTCCTATCAAATTCCAGTTTATTTTTAAGTTCAGAGAACACAAGTTGTGTACCCCATCAGCTGTTACTTCCTCCCTATTTTGTATGCAGTTCTGGTACAGAGCTCTTAATGAATGCAGATGAAGAAAATTTAGGTACTTGTATATTATTTTAATTTGCATTACTCTGGAAATAGCATCAGTTTATCTTTCTTTTATCCCCTGAAATACTACATCATGTCCATCTGTACTGTCAGTCATGCAGTCTGAGGGGCTAAGTCAAAATAATTTCAGACACTTTTTAGCTTCTCAGACAGTACTGATCCAAAACAGGACAAAATTAATACCTGGGTTTTTTTTCCTGTCTTATTTATTTTGAAAATAAGAGGAATAGTTTCAGCCCGTGTATGTACAAATCGGAAAGCTGAACTTGAAAGTATGTTCCCTGTATTTGATATAAACCATGCACCATTTTTGGATCTGAAAAAGTATTCAAAGCTTTGTTTCTTTACAAAGCCCTTTTGATACAGAGCACTGCATGAACAATGGAATGAAAGGAACATGGAGGACAATGTGACATGGAACAAAACATTTACTGGCATGTATTCAGGACGACCTGTCTGAGTCAGTGTGGCCCCACCAGACCTAAGAACATTCACTTCTGTTCATGAGTAATGTCCCAACCCAAACCCCCCTTTTAGCACCACACCCAGCCCAACACAGCCTTCTGGGTGAATCAGGAGATCTTCCCTGGGTTCTAACCACAAGGGGCTGAAAATACATCATAGGTTGAACCATATTAGGTCAAAGACATAGTAACAAACCCTCTTAGGCCACAGAAATAAATTCTTTTTCATACATCACACTTCCTGGCCTTATACTCATTTTCAAAACTCTGAGACAATCGCTTTCCCTGTCTGGGTTGGTAGAAGTTGAAAAATTCTAGACTCATCTGTTTTACCTCCATGTCACACTGAATTAGCTTTAATAGCAGACACATGTCAAAATGGGTAAACTTTAGTACTTCTACAGTCAAAAAGACAAAAAATACTGGAAAGTATCTTAATTTCTACTGTGAACTGTAAACCATTCCTGCAAAATATTGCTTAAACGAGGTCATGCTACTCTAAGCAATAATCATATGCCATACACAGAGCATTTGAAATTAACTTAGATGTCACAGAGGTTTTTTGTAGATGTGACAACTATATCAGGAAAGGACTGTTCAGTTTCGCTAAACTCTTGAGGATTCTGCATTGCCATGGGAGCAATCCAAGATAACAGATGCTCCCCATTAGATGGAGATCTGAGAAGTCTTTAGGAAATGTTCCTTCCTCCTTCAATTCTTGCCATTTTTTTTTTGACAGCCAGAGCGTTTCTAGAAATTTTGTCTTCATGACAATGGTCTCCTAGAAGTATCCTGAACCAAATGCTGCTGGCTTGAGCATAGAAAATTAGTACCATACAAAACTGAGGGGGATCTTGTGTCTAAGGTTTTAAAACACCTTGTGATGATCTCCAAAGAAGCAATATGGGTTCATCTTGTACCTGAGAAAGAAGAAAATGCCACCAACAGAAGGAAAGAGGTACCAAGTAGAGAGATTTACATCAGGCGTTCAGTCTCATCAATGAGGTGGCTGACATCTTCTGGCATCATTATCTGTTCTGAAAAGTCAGTCTCCTGAACAGTGAGTCAGCTCCTGCCTCTCCATCTTCCACACCATGTACTATTGTCTGTACGTATTTAAACTGTGTATTTTTAAGTCCCATCTCTTCTCTATTACATCTCTTACAGACATCTCTTCTCCATTACGTTAATTAAGACAGGAAAACAGATGTGCTGTCATAACAGTAGTTATCCCACTCTTCAGAAACACACAGTGGACAGTGCAGTTTAGCTCTATTAGGTGAAAGACAGTTGTTTACATTCCATGCATCTGTTAAGAGAGGCAGGCTTAAATGAGGAAAAAATCTGTGCTGAGAAAACACAAGGCATACTGCAGAATGACTTTTCCATATGACCACCTTAGGCAAAGAAACAGAAGTAATTTTCAAAAGAACAAAATAAAAGGGAAATTACTTAAAAGCCTTCTTACAGACATCTCTAATATTCTATATCAAGTGTTAACTTGTAAACTTCCCATCTTTCTTAAATGCTAGGCAGAAGCCATTACACAAAAATGAATGTGGCTTCATGTTTTGCACCTCCAAACTTCAGCTATGAAAGTGTCCTGGGCAGATTCAACAGAAATTATCGTCTTTTAAATCAACTGAATTCAAGTCTCATGTTTTGAAGTGGACAGTGAGAGATAATTCTAGTTTAAAATTTGCCATCAGATGACAATAAAAATTGAAGATTTTCCCCCTATGGAACAATTCTACACCTAAACTCTTTCTCTGTAATAAAACTTAGTCCTGAGAACAAAATAAGAGTCTTAAAAGCTATTTTTTTTTCCCTAGTGAATAAGGTTCAGTCATACCAAAACAAGTAATCATGGTCTGTCACAAAACTCTCGATCCTTTGTTTTTGAGGTAGGTGGACCCTTCTTTAGGCATACAAGTAAACTGGGAGCAGCTGAAGCAAATTCATTCTGCAAAAACTTTAATGCCTCCTCCTTTTCTGTGTCATTTCAATGAAGAAGTGCTTTGGAGCCAGCTGTCCTTCACTAGCAGGTGAACCTCTTGTTAAAATGGTAATTTTGGTAGGAACCTTGTTTTTAAACATTGTCGGCAGATAATTTACTTTCCATTCTAAGAATCTTTACAAAGATATGCAACTTTACAAAGACATCAAGATGGTTTCACCCTTCCTGTACCAAAATAACATGCATTTACTGCTGCTTCAAATCCAAACAACTGTTTGGTTTCCTTGTACCTTCTAACTTTCTCTTCAGGGAAAATATTCTTACTGTTCAATAACAGCCCATAACACAGACTGTACAAACTCAGAATATAGATAATCCCATTTTTGAAGACTGTATCATTCTCATGAAGGGAAGAGCAAGGTAAAACCATATAAGTGAGGAAATTATTTTCCATAGGTTTCTGGAAAGCCCTGGAAAAAAAAAAACCTATTCTAAGAAAAGTGGTAGCTTAGAAATGAAACCATGCAAAATAGTCTAGATGAAAATAGCTCACTTGGGTCTAGTCAGATGTAAGTATTTTAGATTAAACTGGTTTTATTGCTGACCTAGTGGGGGAAATCCCCACGCCTCTAAAAGGCCCAAATGAAGTGCTAGTCTACTGCTCATGAGACACAAGTTATGTGTATTTGAATAAACCAATACTGCTTTAAGTAATAAATGTAAATCCTAATGCAACAAACAGCCTGCTATTTTGAGTGTAGAATAACAAAAAGGATTCAATTCTTGTTCTCAGCACTCCACTCCTACTGTGTAATTAATTAACATCGCANTAAACAGCAATGAGGTCGCCTCTGAGCCTCCTCTCCTCCAGACTGAACAACACCAGTTCCCGTAGTCACTCCCCATAGGGCTTGCCCTCCAGTCCCTTATTGAACTCAGAAAGTGCTGGGATGACCTACAGAGACACCTCAGGCCCTGGCCCTGCTCACAGCCCCCACAGTGGGCAGTCAGCTGAGCTCAGCTCCCACCTCTGCCATGTGCTGATCCATCTCCTCCAGTCCAGTGCCTGCCCTGCACCCCACCGGTAACCTGGGTGAGGCATCCTGCGGCATCCTGGCACCTGGGTGAGGTACAGGCAGGCGGGACTAACCCTACATAATCACCTTACAAATACCAGTAGCTCTCTTCCAGAAAATCTGGGGCTGATGAACAAAAGCACGCTACTTTGTCAGACAACAAGGCCAGATGAGAAAGAATCTTAAAAGTCAGTCTGAACTCTGAAGAAAGCTGACCACAACAACAGCACTGTACAGAAAAATGTTTATTGAGATTGTTGTTGCCTGAGAATTGTTACCATTTCATCAACAAAAGAAGCGGCAAAAGAAACATGTCAATGTTGTCTTCCTGTCACAAAATTTGGTCCATGTGTCAGCACTGGTCTCTCAGCTGGTTGCTCAGTTCCTGAAGTTCGGCAATCATGTTGTCCATAGCCGTCACCTCATCAGCTATCTCACTGTGGACCTCATTACTTGTTACATCTACGAAAAGTTGCTGCACAACAAAGAGAAATACTTATAAGTGCTTTATAAAAAAATATTTAAAAAATATACCTATGGTTTATTTCAGTGTAGAGATAGAACAAAGGAAGGTCAATCACCACTACATTGCCTTTTGTATTTTTGCTATTACGGTATCTCTAGCAAAAGGCCATTTTGTGGCTAATACACAGAAGGTGCACACACAGATAGACCCAAAAGCTATGCTATACAGCTAATATTCTGCCAAAGGGGTTGAATCCTCCTGTGGACTCTGGGTTTCTGTTCTGACCTGGCTGTGCATGCTGACTCCTGATTCCACTGAAAGTAAAGGACCTTTTCATGAAACTCAAATTAAAAAAGCATATCATATATTGTCACTGCCTTCTATTAATCTACTTGCTGATAAATTAGTTGTGAATTTTAGTGACCATTTAACTCACTGTCATGTTCTGTTACACCATTTTCTCCAAAACATCAAGTAAGTATTTTTTAACATTTGATGTCCAGACATGCATGGGTGGAGATACCTGTGTGTAATTAAGTTATACAAGAGAAAACAAAACACCACAGAGTAATAAAAATAGATTGTTCCTGAAGATAAAAAAGAAGCTAACTCATGAGCAGTCATAATCTTCACCCATTCACAGGGAAAGCAAGGGAGAGGACTGCTACATGACTGGTCTCAAGCCTCGAGATGTGCAGTCTCTGACAGGTTTGTGCAAGCTGCACCTGGACATGTTGCTGTTGCAAGACCTGGACCTGTCATTTGACTCAGCTAATACGAATGCTGTGTGAGGTACCAATCCATTGAAAACGGGGGAATAGGGGACACCTAAACATATGTTTTCCCTTTAAAGGGAGAGTGATTAACACTTCATTTGACACAAACACAGAGCCTACAAAAACAAAGAGACAAAAACAAACTCTGGAGTACATCTGCACATCATTATAGCATCAAAACTTAATGGGACAATACAGATACATATATCAACAAAAATGTATTTAAAAGGCTTGAATCAAGGTCTTCAATATGCCTTAAAACATCGTTGTCATTGAGGAAAGGACCACAAAACCAGGAACATGTTGATACTACAAGTACAAAAACTTTTCAGACTTTCAGCCCCAAACCTTGACACTGGAAATGTGACAGAAAAGTTTGGTTCCTTCTGGCAAAGATCACTAAATAAATCAGGATAATATAATTATTTTTTTGGGAGGGTGGTTATGGTTTTTGTTTGGTTTTTTTTTGTTTTTGGAGTATGTGTTTTTTTGTTTCTTTTCCCCCCCCTCCTCCCAGTTAAAGTTATATTCAACTAGAGGCAGCCTGGGAAAGTTTCATATACTATCATTCTTTGTGTCCCACGTTGCCCCATAACAGTACCCACATTTCATGCACTTACATCTCCATAACCTTTCATTTTTCCACGCCCCCACCTGTCACATCCGAATGATGCATGGGGGCTTGGAGCAGAAGAGAGCCCACTGTGCGACAGGCCACAGCATGTGACCGCCCAGAAGGGTCTGTACAGAAAGGAGCCCATTAACAGCACAACTTCAAGTTGCAGATTGTGGGTACATCACCAGTCCAGCCCAACATAGGAATTCAAATGTCAGATTCCAAGGTCCTGGGAAACCGAGGAGTCCGAGAAGCAACATTGTTTCACCTGTTCAAAAACCTACTGATTTGTCCAGATTACAAAATTTTGGAATTTTATCTTTTATAAGTGTATTTCACTGCTCCTATATTCCTTCTGAAATCTTCATTAGCGAGTCTGCTCTTAGTCCATTTTTTATGTGCTCTATTTAAAGAAAAAATGAAAAAAAATCCCATGCTAATATTGACTCACAGAGCAGCAAAAAGAGATGATGCAGTCAGGCTTGGACAGCAACAAACAGTGCTAAATTGTTTGTCCATTAGATCTGACAGATGATGACTGAGTTTTTAAAGTATGACACACTTTGAAAATTAAATATGACTTGAAATTAAACATAAGATGGCATCTTGGAAAGGATGCAAAAAGAGTGAGGTCACATAAAAAGCTTCATCTCTAACATGTCAGTTTTCCCAGAAGTACCATAAAACTCAGAGGCAGCATTATCTGTCAATAGGAGAGATGTTCACTTACTTAGTGCCTTCAGAAACTAAGAATATAATTTACTGGACTCTAGTATCTTACTAGACTCAGATACTGCATGATCTTTCATAATATAAACTACCTGTACTTGTATTCATATAATTTATGTCACACAGTCTTGCTTTCTCTATAGTAATACTCAGACTATGCACTTGAAAAAACCCTGCAAACCATATTGTGTGAGTCACAACAAGACATACGCTGTGGCTTTTTTCAACACATTCTCAACTCTTACCTATAACACTTCGTAACACAAGCAGAGGTTATAAAGCTTATGCCCTATAACTCACAATTGCTAACCCCCTTCCACAGGCAGGAAAATCACTCTTTATGACATGAACAGTATTTTGAATGAAAAAAGATGATTCAAACATGATGACAATTTCCAAGTAATTAATATCTGAATTTGTAGGGTATCCACGAAAACCAATTAAAAATTAGTTCTATCTTTTAATAAATAACTTTTTCTAAAACACTTCAAGTGACACAAAGTAGTCCTGATACATTTCAATCCTTTCTGCAGGTTTAGATCCATTCTTTCTGAGACTGCCTTGCTTCTTCCATGACTACTCACATAAAAAATTGGTCTTAGAAATTTACGTAAAATGTTGGACAAACAGATCTGAACAATTTCAAACTTGATCTAAAATGTTAATGCTGCCTCTTAGACTCATATGTTTATTTCAGTGAAAGCCTAGCAGGACGAAGGCAAATAAAAGTTTAGTTTAAAACTGGAACCCTTAACAGCATTGGGATGAATATCCACCTGATGATGCACTGAGACATGTAGGTATTACTTGGTCTGTAACTGATCCAAAACAGAAAAATGACTTCTGGCAACAGAACAAAGATTCCTACCTTTCAAACATTCCTACCTTTGCTTTGGATGACAAGCCACGTAAGTTGAGTCGAGCTGAAGAAAGTATCTGCAAAGCTTCCTGATGATTAGATTTGTTCTTGCTGCATTTTATAGCCACTAGAACCCAAACACAGAACAGGAGCCCAAACCAAAAAAGCATTACCACTGTAGCAACAATTGTTAAACAACGTTTCATTAAAGATCTTGATAACTTCCACAGATGATTTTAAAATGTAATATCCCCAAAGAGAAACATGAAGAAAAAAAAAGTGGAAAGTAATTTTGAGAAGATAAATCTAAACTCAACAGAATCACAGAATATTATGAGTTGGAAGGGACCCACACGGATCACCTAGTCCAACTCACCATCTAACATATGTATCCTTCTTAAACACAGATACCACAGAACAGTACCCAGTTTAAATTTGGTCCATCTCCTGACTGGCACTTCAGTCAAACAACTTATGTGAATATCTGAGGACTGAGATAAACTTCATAATGCATTGTCACTTGCATTATGAAGTTGCTAGATCATGAAATCAATTGATTCCATGTTTACTAGTCGTATGTTTACTGACTCACTCTACACAACTTCTGCCTCATTCCAAGTATATTTGTGTCTGCACTATCAGGATGATAATCTCTGTTACAGGACTCCCAACAGTGGGAATAAAAATAATTGGTAAAGCAGAATATTATTTTGCCACTAAACTTCATTAAGTATGTTACACTCTTCATGAGTAATAAAAGTTCTTTTGAGGGGGAACATACCATGTGCAATCTCTATGGCTCCTTTCACCACTTGCTTAAAAGAAGAAACATCTTTCTCCCAATCACTTGATTGAATTTCACATTTATGTGCCTTAGTGAGACACTGAAGTGACTGCAAAGAGGAAAAAAAAATCAATACGTGAAAAAATAAACTAAAGGACTAATTTAGTTTTAAGTATCTATGAAATTAATGGTCAATCTAGAAAATGAATGTATCTTTACTACGCTTGATTTCCTGTGAGTTGGAGTAGTGTCCTTCTCTGCAACAGTAAGCACCAGCTGTAACACAGATGTTCTTCACCAATTGTGCATCTCAAGTATGAAAGGCATATAAAGTAACATGTGTCTAATTTTTATCTTTTAAAAATCTGTCTAGACTGATGGATGTGACCCACGTTTGCCAAGTCGTTGTAATTAAATGCACATGAAAAACAGAAAAATACTTGCATTCACACTTCAAACAGCAAATTTGTACCCAAAAAATTATAACTAAATACATAAAAGGTTTGCTCCTGGATAAGTATTCTTGGCAAATAATGTATTTTACGGACACAGCTATTAGCTGCCTTACTCCTCTGGTTCTCAGTATGAACAGGAAAAAAAATAGTAAATACATAATATGGAAAGAGGGTCCCATTAAGGAAAAAAAGAAAAATTTAACCACAAGAAATTATTTTTGCTTTTGGGTTTTGCTTTCTTTCTACAGCATCAAAAACATGAAACAAATACATACCAGGAGTTACATGGCTTGGTTCAATGACAATTCTCCAGTTACCTTTTTAAAGAGTTCAAATATCATATAAAAGAATAACAAATTTTCAGTGTGGTATGTATACAAGAGCACAATAAAGACTTCTGAATTTGGGGGTTGTCACCCCAGAAGCTTCTGCCTTCTCTCCCACCAGAGTTCCAATCACTATGGCACAGGTGACTGAACTGCTTATGCTTTTAAAGGGATATTAAGTCAAATCAGAGCAATTTTTTTTTTCCTTTTATAATAACTTAGGTTATAAACGGTACTAGTTCTGGACAGCAGAGACAAGAACTTCCAGGAGAAGTAACAACAGTTTTTAGAGCAGTCTGATTTCAGTCTGCACATGTCTGAGTCTGAGCAGCAAATCGGGGGAGGGTGTGTTGCTGACAGATGTCAGGAAGGGGAAAGAATTCTACGTCTTGTGAGCTGTTTGTTTGCACTTCTGGAACCTGGATTTATCCTGAAAGGAAACAGTTATGAGCTGGGGAATATTCAAGGAAAGAAGGGATTCATAGCCTTGGTATGGGTCAGTAGGAAACTAGAAGGTTGGAAAGATTGCTTGGTGGGAAAGGTGTGGACTGGACAGCATTCAGCACAGGGAAGAAAGGAGTACTGGACGAGGTGCAGTTTGGGTACACAGAAGTATGAGAGTAAATATGTATATGCTAAGCTAAAGGAAAAAAAATACAAACCCCACAAACTCAGCACTTCAGTAGTTTTACACTCCTAACTTAAAAAGCTTGTCTGGCTTTGATTCAATTTACAAAGTAGTACTGTTGTGCATTACAACCGTAGACTCCAGTGATTCATGTGGTATCAGATATCGCAGCAGAGCAGAAAAGGAAAAAAACAACCAAGCCACCCTTTACAATAGCCAGACATACAAGATTGTTCTTTAGAATGTTAGGAACAATGTTAGCAATGTTAGGAACAAAATCAGTTAATACAATTAAACCTGCACTAAAGAAGATGCAGAATGAAAGGGTATGGAATAAAGGTCAAATGCTGCATTTGTAAAAAGACACAGGTTAACAGGTTCACAGGTTATTCTGAATTGGAAGGGACCCACAAGGATCATCGAGTCCACGCTCCACCCCTTCAAGCCTCCCATAATCTAGGCCATGTCACATGACACTATAAAAGATCTGTTCCCACCACTTTGTCCTATGATGTCACAATGTAGTAAATAATGCTCTTTCAGAATTCATTGAACTTTTACATAATAAATGTGGGTGGAAAACTGCAACTCTACACCTAGAATTTTTCTACAGAGAGCTGTATTCATTGAGTGTCTGACCTGACACATGATGGTGCCTACGGCAGTGAGGCCAACAAATACTGGTTTTATAATTTTTACTTCATAATATGCTACCAAAAATCAGTCATTATTTAGTGTATTGCAAATTAATTTTTACACTGTAAGTTAATATATGCTGTGGCTGTAGGCAGTTTTGTTCTTTTATGATCTCTATCTACGCTACTGTCAGACCAGGATATTTGGATACACATAAGCATAGCTTAAGTATTTATAAACATCATTCCATCTTACAGGGCAAGCTAGATTGCAAGCATGTCCCAGAACCAGTCCAATTAGGAAACAAGTTTAAGTCCTGTCTACTATACAAATTGAAACCACGTTTTTAACTGGGTTAGTAAAAAACACTGTGATGTAACCAGACTTTGAAATGATTACATTTATAGTATAGACAGGACCTCTGCTACTTTGCATGTCTGAGTAAGAATTCGAGGATATATTACAGGATATTGCAGTGTCTGTATTTCTGAATTCTAAGTAGGCAAAATCCCTTTTACTGTTCGGCTGTAAAGAAAAAGAGGGAAGGAAAAAAGGCAAAAATCTGAGGCATAACAGACAGAAGCAATGATGAAATAAAACTTTTCACAGGGCAGAGCATGAAGAGATAATGAGCAAGGCCAAAATGGTTTTAAGTT